>JAQGAE010006316.1:0-10254 GCA_034696685.1 Julus scandinavius
ACAGATCCTGAAGGCTTGTATATTACTGTGTTATTCTTTTAAAATGCTACGAGTTAAATATTTTCCCAAAAAAAAAAATGAATTCTAAAAAGTGTACCCACTGTGCCCCGGTCTCCCCTACTCATAAACATGTTTCAATGTCACAGATCACCTACCCTGGATTTCGGAGAAAAAGCCTGAAGTCCTTTACAAATAATGCCCAAATTCGTTTGGCATCTGGACGTTGAAATTTATTTTTATAATTCGATATAGATTGAAACATTTCTGAAAATTGTTTAAAAAAATGGATTTTCATAAGGATTTTTATAAGAAATATAACGAGAAAGGACAATTTGTGTAAATTTGATATTTCGAAAAAATAACTTGATAATTACTGTTTAGGCTTTTTGCGGGAAATTTTGACACAATTTTATCACCAGCTATTACATCGATTTCCTTTAATTTGTCGTCATTAACTTTCATGATCTCTTTATCTTCTGGTTGTTCAATATTACAAAGTCGACACAATTTCAAGAAAGTTTTTTCCAAAGTTTGGCATCCGTGTTTCTCAATAAGTACACCGGGTTTATCTTCGGCTACCATAAATCCATTTAACATCATGCCCACCTACAACAAAAATTAAATATTGGCATTATTAAAGCTTACCTTTGATAATAAAATAAACACAAAATAATATTTAAAAAAAAACATTGAAAATACATTATGGGCCATATTAGCCTCTTCGATGTAATGCGTAGTCACTATAATTGTAGTATTTTTCGTATCTGCAAGCGTATACATATATTCCCAAATGCTGTAAATATAAACACATTTTATAGTGATATTTTGATAATGATAACAGTTTCAAAGCATCCCTTCAAAGGTACTATACAGGGTGGTCCAGAAATAATTTTCATCAGTGTCTAGACAGGGATATGCAATTCCTGCGACTACACTGCATAATTATGATTTGGCTTTAAGGTTTATGTTTAACTTACCTTTTCCTTAAAGGTGGATCCACTCCAACTGCAAATAAGAAATGCCGTTAAACATTTTTCAAGAGATTTTAGAAAATAATTGAAAATTGACAAATTATTATCACCAGTTGGTTCGTCCAAAATCAAGATCTCCGGCTCACAAATAAGAGCAACTGCAAAGGAAACCCTCCTTTTTTGTCCACCACTATAAATAACAAATGTATCACATACAATCATTTATTTTAAACTGTATTTTTATTATTTAATGATACGTATATGTGGTATGACTTGGACTTTAACTGTAGTTACTTTCATAAACGGCAATATTTCATAAAAAATTTAGTTTAAATTTGATTACGTTTTGCATAATATAAATTTATTTAGAAATTATCTTACCTTAATGTGCGAAGTTCTCGTTTGTGATATGGCATTTCTAAGAATTCCACGAAAAATTTCAGTTTTTCTTCAACTTTCTTGTAACTTATTTTGGCGATCTTGCCAAAAAGTCTCAAAGTTTCATCAACTGTTAACTCTTCTGCTAGAGAAATATCCTATATTTACGAGGATGAAATAAATAATGTTAGAGATATAATTAACAATAATAATAATTAAATGTTGGCCATTGCTACCCCACTACAAACGCTTCACCGCATTAAACCTAAGCTGGACAACCCTAATGATTTTTTTCTGAAATATATTGCGTAATTCGCGCGGAATAATGATTTAAAGTTTCAGTTAATCACTTATTTAAGATTGCAACACAATGACATTGATACGAGTAGGATTGATACTTAAAAATCGTTATGAAATTCGAAGCTATGATTATTAATTTCCATTCAAACTTTAATATCCCAGAGAAGAATTATTGCATGAAAGATGATATTACTAATGCGTCATAATTTTAAATTTGTTTAATTAGATATTTTATGACTTTTACGAAGGTCGTTTATAACTGCGCTATACAGTGGAACCTCGATTTACGAACTTAATCCGTTCCATTACCCTGTTCGTAAATGGAAAAATTCGTAATTCGAATCAATTTTTCCCATTGCAATCGATGTAAATCCATATAATGCGGATTTTAGTGCCGGATCAACGACTCTGCCCGATATTTCACATATTTTAATAGCAGTACAACTTTTGTGTTCTATACATAATACATATATATATTTGAATTCGATCTTTCGTATTGCATGTGCATTCTATATTGTTCTGTACGTGCATTCCATCGTTCTGCACATGCGCATTCAACGTTGCCCGTGCATTCCAGCGTTCTGCACATGCACATTCAACGTTGCACGTGCATTCCGTTCCAAATTCGGTGTTCTGATTTGAAAAATTCTAATATTAAAAGCTTATGCAGTGTTGATTAAAGGTAATTGTTTATGATAACGCCTATTTATAGTCACATTATTATTCATTCCTGGATTGTTACACTGGTAATGAACATTTGAATATCGTCAGTATTATTAATGTTTCGATTGAGAATTTCTGATTATTCAAATGTTTTCCAATAGCGCCATGTCAGTAGGGGCCTGATTAAAGTTGTACCTTATAGTGGAGGTTGTTAAATTGTTAAATTAAAAATATTATCTATTTACTATATACGTTCTGTGCTGTTGATCATTTATCCATTTTATGGATTCATTTAAAAACGTATGAAAATTGTAAATTAAACTTTAAAACCACATACTGATCTAATCAGAATTCTTGTCAAATAAGTGACCTGAAACCTCAATGACCAAAGTAACTTACTAATATAACTTAATACAGTAGTTGCATGCGAGACACATGATCCAACTGCCGCGATTTCACGCTGATTTTCAAGGATTTTTGTCTACAGGGTGAAGCAAAAGTAACGTCCAGCACAAATTACTTTGAGCATCTATTATTGGATTTGTTATCCAGGTAGTATACAATTAAAACATAATTATAACAGGGGTGCCGCCTGTTGTAAACTTTGTCAACGAACATTTTTGAGGGAGATCAATAAAAATCTTATATACGAATATAATACAGGTAAGCAGTTAAAAATTATAAACACGTACATTTAGTGGTTCTAAGTAGAGGTAGTGGTAGGGGGAGGAGTCATACGAGTTTGGGGGAAGTTACTGCATGAAGTTAGGAAAGGGATTATTGCGTCATAGAGTTTGGGTGTACTGCGTCATAGAGGGGAGGGGGAGGAGTAACTGCGGCATAGAGGAGGGGATACTGCGTCATAGAGGTGGGGTACTGCGTCATAGCTGTGAGAGGTACTGCGTCATAGAGGTGGCGATACTGTGTCAAAGAGGAGGGGTACTGCGTCATAGAGGGGAGGGGGAGGAGTAACTTCGGCATAGAGGAGGGGGTACTGCGTCATAGATTTTGGGTGTACTGCATCATAGAGGGGAGGGGAGGAGTAACTGAGGCATATATGAAGGGGAACTGTGTCATAGAGGTGGGGTACTGCGACATAGAATTTGGGTGTACTGCGTCATAGAGGGGAGGGGGAGGAGCACCTTCGGCATAGAGAAGGGGGTACTGCGTCATAGATTTTGGGTGTACTGCGTCATAGAGGGGAGGGGAGGAGTAACTGAGGCATAGAGGAAGGGGTACTGTGTCATAGAGGTGGGGGTACTGCGTCATTGAGGGGGAAGGGGTTAGTGTCGCATATAGTTGGGAAACACTGCTACAGGGTGAGGCGAAAGTAATGGCAACGCAAATTGCTTTAGGTGAATGTGCAGTAGAAATGATTAGAAATTGGATTTGTTATCCAACAATTATTGGGGCAGTGTTTTAAGATAACAAAAAATAATCGACTTACCTGCGGCATGTAGCCTACGTTGGGTTTGGTAGCACCGTTTTGCATGTGTGGAGATTGATCATAGACTAAAA
The DNA here is from genome assembly GCA_034696685.1 of Julus scandinavius. Classification (NCBI taxonomy): domain Eukaryota; kingdom Metazoa; phylum Arthropoda; class Diplopoda; order Julida; family Julidae; genus Julus; species Julus scandinavius. The sequence continues at coordinate 3,831 of JAQGAE010006316.1, forward strand.
TAGATCCATCGTTGATGGACAGTCGACCCAGAATACATTTTAATAATGTTGTTTTCCCACTTCCACTGGGTCCCAATAAAGAGTATCTAAAATCAACTTGTCAGCATTATAATATCTGCGTTAAACCTAACAAATAATTTATCGGATATTTAGAATATTTTTTCTTACATGGTTCCTTTTGGCACTGTAATATTCACATCTTGAAGCACGGGAAATGCAGATTTTCCAGATCCATAGGTTTTGCAAACTCCTCTACAAACAATGGCATTGTTTTCTTCTGGGATATTCATCTTGATGTTTAGTCTGAGGAGGTAACCCGACAACTGACCAAAATCTAAGATTGAATTTTTTCGATGACCATAAAGTCCAAGATGTGAATATCAATTACTAGTTTCGTGACGTTAAACCATCTGCGTTTTATCCAAGGTTCAAATTTTAATACAAAATTTATTCAACTCGGTTCATATTTCATAAAACATTTGGTATCTAGTGTAATTATTTTTAATTTTCGTTCGTATCATAATAATTTATTAATTAATTAATCCCATGGCCAAATTATACAAGTTTCGGGGCCATTTAAAAAGAACGTCCCTAAATTCCTTCAAAAATTGACTCCCTTTCTTACCCCCTGTCCACATGGTGTCCATTTCAGCCCATAACCCCCTTCCCCTTCATAGACGTCCTTAACTTTTTTTTAAAAGTAGGATGTCCTGAAAATTTGCTGGAACATTCAAATGCCCATCCCATAAATTTTCAAGCGCCTGTCTCGCTACCAATTCCACAATATTTTTCCAGGTTTTTCAAAGTAATTAAATTAGTATATTATAAAATAAAAGTATACAAGCTGATATTTCTATTGCACTATAAGAGCCTTTATACAGGTGGCTGATCAGCTTTTAAGAGGCTGGAAAGCCATATGTCTATAGCATTCCTGACAAAGAAAAGCTTTGTCATAGTTTTGTAAATGTTCAATAATTGACAATATGAAATAGTAGCATTAATTTACTTACAATATGAGTTCACAAATTCCTACAAATTGCGAAAATAAGCGCACTATTCAGCAGTTTCACAATTTTGATCGTAGTTTGTTTCATGTTTTAGTAAGACAAAGAAAATGTTGGACGCATCCAATACAAATTATAAATTACAATTACATAGTGATCAGAAAGCTTAATTTTGAATCGCCTTTGAATTATTCAACTTATAGCATCACTCTTCATGACATTTTAAAACCATCTAACGATAAAAAAAGCCATTAGGGGCTATTCAAAATGGACATCCCCGAAATTCGTTTAAAAATTTACTCCTCCCCCACCCCCTCAGAAACGTCTTTTATTTTTTTTGAAAAGAAGGGTGTACAGAAAATGTGTTGGAGCATACAAAGGCTCATCCTATACATTTTCAAGTCCCCATCTCGCTACCAATTCCACGACATTTCCCCAGATTTTTCTAATTAACGAAAATTTCCTGTCCTCGAAGGGAAATTCCAGCATAAAATTATTGATATTTGACACAAATTTAGGCATAATTCCCTACTTTCCCGAGGTTTTTAGAAATGCAAGTACATTTGGGACTGGACACACATTTCTTCCGATGTCTATTTCCCATTTCCCTGACTTTTAAAACTCAATTAAACAGAAAATTCCAAAACTGAAAAGTACCATCATTGGTGGACGTACATAATGCTTTACCCCCTCCCCCTGTCCACGTGCCATAGTGGGGTAGACACCTCACTACCCCCTCTTGAGGACGTCCTTTTTGAATGGCCCCTTATAGCCTTATTAAAAACTCCCCGCGTCTTACATAGTAATACTTTTTGACTTAATAATTAGCTATTGAAACCGATTTATGCAAATAAGTACATGTGCTATGCATGAAGAGGTGGACAGGCCAGGGTATATTAAATGATAATTCCCTTTCTATCCTGACAAGCAATATTTTTAGACCGTGCCCATAACTGCATGCATGTATAATTTGTTACAATGAATACATAATAAAACATGGCAATTAAACGGCCAATAAATTGCTTTTATGGAATTGATCACATGTATAGGTACATGTATTTGAATTTGCGATTGTTATCGAATTAGCAATTCAATGCAGTAATTCAATAGCATACCATGATGCCAAGAATTGTACAAGTACAGAGCTACCTGTAGAATATCAATGATAACAATTACTTTACTAGGATGGTTTTTTAATGTTCATTTAGTATGTTTTAATATGTGAAAACTATGAGACGTACAATAATGCATTTTAAATTAAAAGGATGACTGATGATATTACAAAACATGTATCAAAGAAACAAAGGACGACAACATTATAAATTATCTCGATGGGTAATACTTGTTAGAAAACAACACATGGCTTTATATTAATATTTGATATTCACAAGATCACCATCAATAAAAAATTAAAGGGTATTGACATTAGTTAATCCAGTTTTTATGCTTCTCCCATAATGCAAGACCTCCCACGACGTTAAAGACTCCAAGCCCTCATAAACTCTAAAAACTCCAAGTCCTCATAAATTCTAAAGACACCAAACCCTCATAAACTCTAAAGACTCCAAGCCCTCATAAACTCTAAAAACTCCAAGCCCTCATAAACTCTAAAAACTCTAAGCCCTCATAAATTCTAAGGACTCCAAGCCCTCATAAATTCTAAAGACACCAAGCCCTCACAAACTCTAAAGACTCCAAGCCCTCAAACTCTAAAGACTAATCCCTAACAAGACTAATGACTCCAGGCCCTCACAAACTCTAAAGACTCTAGGCCCTCATAGACTCTCAGATCCATAACCCACCGAACATTATTTTGTCCTAAACCAAATTGCCGGTTCTGACTTGTGGATGATAACATGGTGAAACTAGGTTCTCATCTTTTCTCTATGGAAATTAAATAGATGTAATTTTCATTTTTTTATTTTTTCATTCTAAACAATGCATAGCAAGCCAATAGGAAAATTGTGCTCCACACAATGGACGAGGCATATCCCATAAATACAGTGGCACGAGTCAAACCCCATCCATGATTCATTATTTCCCTAATGGCTACAATCTGATGTTTCAAAATTCCGAATTGACTAAACAATTGCATGTAAGAAGGCAGCGATTCGACTGGGAAAACCATTCCTGTAAAAATCAATCGTGAAATTAACAGGTTGTAAATTTGTTCTCTAATAATCTAGAAAAGGGTCTTACCTTCTGTTAATATTGCGCTGAAATATTGCGTCATGAACAACCCAACTGCAATAAGAGGTTGGTTGCAATATGAAAGCAGTAAACCTGTTTAAAAAACAAACATTAGTTGAACACATGTTAGAAATTAATTATTAAAATTCATTTTTGTCCTAATACATGTCTGCACATGTGTGAAGATACATAAACTCATCGTTATCTTACCAAAAGTACAGCCTGTTATTGTTTGAAACATTATCAAGACAACCACCAAGAAATAAGATCCAAGGCAGGTAAGTCCGAATACGTATGAAGAAATCAATAGCAGTAGAAGTATTTGTATCGGCATTAAAACTATCTGTATCATGATATCGGACAGCGTGACGTCAATAAATGTGACTCCTATAAATTCATAAAAAATTCATTAAAAATCTTTATTATTATAAAAGTGTCTTAAGATTCAAGTGATGTGCTCACCAGCCAAGATGAAGCGTTCATAGCATCCTGATTTCTTATCAATGAATGATGCAACAGATGTTAGGCCAACTGCTAAAAGGTATGTTGTGCTGTAATTAAATTAACTATTAATCGAAATCTTATTTTTTTTCTAGGACATTTTTGAAAGATTTTTTCTAAGGAAGATGTAAAAGTTGATGCTGGAATTTTGCAAATAATTCAAATTTACCCAAGAATAAATCCCGGAATCGTATATTGGTCCATTTTGGTCTGGTAAGTCCCGTACACCTGTTTGGATGGAAACTAAACGAAAATAGTCCAGTTAGTATTTTTACGATTTTTATATCAAAAATATACCGGGTGAATCATAATTCCTTTGCAATATACACTGTAAGTGATAAAAAAAGTAGAACCCAATAAAAAATCACAACTTCGTGTTTTGAAGAATTTTTGTTCACCCGGTATATCATTAATTAACTGTACATTATAAATTACTGTAATTAACTAGCCTTTATAGGAATGTTGGCTACTTCAGGATTCATCTCCCATTTATTTTTGGTCACATTTTGCATAAACTTTAAAAAACCGACTTGTAGTTCATGATAAACAGTATAGGAGATGAACATATCTAAAATAGATAAAATTATCAATGATGAAAAAATTATTAAAAATTATCTAAAAAATTATTAAATTAAAAAAAGGTTGGTTTAAAAGTAACAGGTTATTTTGGACACTTAACTAGAAACGTCCACAAAAACCGACATGGTACTTTGGTTTAGTGCATAATCATCAGCCGTTATCCAATCTTTGTATCTAAAATTACAGTGAAATTGTTAGAATTCATTTTTTTATATTAATTAATTACAAATTTGTAAACCTAGATATAGAAAAACGTACCTCGTTGTTAGAGAATCTGTGAAATTTGGACCAATTAAAATAGCTGCGTTTGCAACACCTCCTAAGGTGCTTATTTTGGCATTTTCAAAACTTGTATAGGGAACCTGAAATTAATAGCAAAAAACATGATAATTGTTATTAAAAAACGTGTAGTTATTATTAAAAAACATGATCACTATTATTTTAAAAAATGATAATCATTATTAAAAAATGAAAATTATTATTAAAAAAATGATAATGAATATTAAAAAAACATGATCTGCATTATTACAAAGCACGATAATTACTATTAAAACATGATAATTACTATTAAAAAACATGGTAATTAATATTAAAAAACATGATAATTATTACTAAAAAATATGATAATTATTACTAAAAAATATGATTATAATTGTTAAAAACCACGATAATTATTAACATGATCATTATTATTATAAAACAGCATGATCATTATTGTTATAAAAACATGATCATTATTAAAAAACTTGATCACTATTATTAAAAACATGATAATCATTACTAAAAAAACATGATTAGTAACATGATCATTATTATTATAAAAACAGCATGATCATTATTGTTATAAAAACATGATCATTATTAAAAAAAATTGATCACTATTATTAAAAACATGATAATCATTATTAAAAAAAACATGATCTGTATTATTAAAAGCACGATAATTATTAACATTATTAATATGATCATTATTATTATAAAAAAAACATGATCATTAATGTTAAAAAAACATGATCATTATTATTATTAAAAACATGATAATCATTATTAAAAAAAAGGACGATCTGTATTATTAAAAAGCACGATAATTACTATAAAACATGGTAATTAATATTAAAAAAATTATAATTATTACTAAAAACAACGATAATTATTATTAAAACATGATAATTACTGTTAAAAAACATGGTAATTATTATTAAAATACATGATCATTATTATTAAAAAAAACATGATCATTATTGTTAAAAGCATGATCAATATTATTAAAAACATGATAATTAATTTTCTAAACTTTCCAGACCAGAATCAGAAATTAATCTATTACCTGGATTAGGGTCCTGTTGTTAAGATTGCTAAGAAACAAGTCTCCCAATCCATTCACATCTTGATTTACAACCGCCAAAGTTAAATTAAATAATGGTTTCCCAACAGCACCTGCATAAACGAGCATTGATATCGCTGGTAAAAGTATGTTCACCACTACGGTTCTGTAAATCAAATTAAAAAAAACGAAATTGTTAAACATGTAAATATATGAAAAAAATATATTAAAAAGAAAAGTAATTTAATATCATCGTACACTGGTGTTCTTAAAAAAACTAAAATATTTTTCATCAGATGTGCTTTAATACGTTTCACGTTGTTAAAATTCGGCCATTTTCGATTCACAACTTTTAATTCTGTGTCTATTTCGCTTCTGCGACTTTTAAGCGATTTTTGTTTTAAAATAATTTCGCTTTCCTTTTTGGGAAAGTCCAGATCTACAGTCGAGCTATTTAAGCTCAATTTTAAGAAAACTTGCTCCAAAGTTGTACATTCGTGCTGAGCGATGAGATCTTCCGGTGGTGCAACTGCCAACAAATGACCATTCAGCATTAGTCCAACCTAATCAGAAATTGAAAATAGAAGTGGTTAAAAGTAGTTTTAAGTGTAGAAAAGCAGACATCCCCCGGGGGAAGGGGGGGAAGGGAGAATAGTCTGTTGGCATGTGGACACCATGTGGACAGGGAAGAGGGGTAAAGTCATTATGGACGTCTACATATGATGGTATTTCGATATTCTGACAAAATATATTTTAAACTGAATCTGAATACAGTAAGGGGTTATTCAAAAAGGACGCCCTCAAGAGGGGGTAAGTGGGAGTCTGC
>JAQGAE010006317.1:0-10254 GCA_034696685.1 Julus scandinavius
TTTTTTCCAGTTGTGTCTTCCTGCTTTTGAGATGTTAAGATGGTTGAGACCTAGGTGACCTTAAGTCGTGTTTTTTATTTTGTTATTCGTTGCGAAACCAATGAACCAGCGAATTTACTTCCTCAACATATTGTCATTCGGGGTCTTAACCTGTTTCGTCTTTGGTGAGTTCATGAAATTTGGGACCTTCGATTCAATGATTCTCCAGTTTTTCATAAGCCACGATGGACCTTTCGCTTCCTTCCCTTAGCATTGGTCCTCCGCGTGCAGTTCACCCACCATTCCCCTCTCCGCCTGCCCTTTGCCGAGTTCTTCTACAACTTTTCCTTGGAGAGGCCCTTGGATGCCAACCAGACGTGCCAGTTCCCCAACCTCAACCCCTACGACCCATCCATTTGGCCCCACCTGTCCGCTGCCGACCCGATCCGCTGCGGAGGACACAACTTCCCCGACTTCCTGTTCGTGGACGACCATGGGCTTCTGCGGATCAACCGATCGGCCCTTCTGGAGACGGGCTACAGGTGGACGTCTCTGTCGTGCAGCTACGAAAAGGTCATCCGGGACGATGGCAACGACGAGAACGTCCGCTACGGTCCTTCCGTGCCCATCTTGCGAGACGGTCAGCGGCTGGACGCCGAGTTCGCATTTGTCAGGTAAAGGGTCCGTTGAAAAGTGCCTGGCGTATGCCCTCCTTTTCCTAAGACCCATTTCTCGTCCACGTTTCTCTAGCTGCAAGAACTTCGCGGGCTTCGCGGTCTACTCCGGCCTTCACGTCAACGTGCTCCGCAAGAAGGAGCTCGCCGAACGTCAGGAGTCGGACGTCAGCCGCAAGCCCAACGTCCTGATCCTGGTCCTAGACTCCGTGTCCAGGTCCAATTTCATCCGCCAGCTACCGATGACGTACAAGTACCTGGTGCGGGACATGGGCGCCGTGGTCCTACGAGGGATGACCAAGGTGGGGGACAACACCTTCCCCAACATGGTCCCAGTGCTGACCGGCTACCAGGCCTGGTTCTATCCGGAGTTGGCCCCGCTGACCGGCCGCCACGAGGGATGGCCGGGCTTCCAACATCCCGCTCGCTACGACAAATGGCCCTTTGTGTGGAAAAACTTCTCTTCCAGGGGTTACGCCACCCTGCTTGCCGAAGACAAGCCCAACTTGAGCACCTTCAACTACTTGGAGGGGGGCTTCGAGAGGCCCCCGACCGACCACTACATGAGGCCCTTCTGGCTGGCCCTGGAGTCCTCCACCCTGCACATGCTCAGCTCCAACCTCTGCCTAGGTCCCAGGCCCAAACACCAGCTGCAGGTCGACTACCTGCGCCGCTTCGCAAAGACTTACTTCCGCGTGCCGCATTTCGGCATCTCCATGCTCACGGAACTCAGCCACGACCACATGAACCAGCTGGGTGCCGCGGACGGAGATTTCCTCAGGTAAAACTCCCCACTACATCCATGCCACTCCCACTCTCACCAACACACTCCCACTACATATATGCCACTCCCACTGTCGTTAAGTTTCTTCCTCTTAAACCGAGTATAGTGCCGCTACAGCACTCCGATACTACAACAAGCCATTCCCACTCCATCTATGCCACTCCCTCTTAAACCGGTTAAGGTGCTGCTACGGCACCCAGATACAACCAAGCCACTCCCACTTCCTCTTAAACCGGTTAAGGTGCCACTACGACACCCAGACACTACAAACAAGCCACTCCCACTTTATAAATTCTTCTCCCTCTTAAATCGTTTATAGTGCCGCTAGCAATCAAGCCACTCCCTCTTAAACCGGTTAAGGTGCTGCTACGGCACCCAGATACAACCAAGCCACTCCCACTCCATCTATGCCACTCCCTCTTAAACTGGTTTTAGTGCCTCTACAGCACCCCGACACTACAACAAAGCCACTCCCACTCCCTCTTAAACCAGTTATAGTGCCACTACGGCACCCCGGCACTACAACCAAGCCACTCCCACTCCATATATGCCACTCCCTCTTAAACCGGTTAAGTGCCGCTACGGCACCCTGACACTACAACCAACTTTCTATAAACCGCTGTGCCGAGTTCTTTATTTATAAAAGTTGAACCACTCCCACCAAATCAAACACAAAAGAGTGTTCGTAGCACGCAACGAACAAAGCATCACGAGGTTTGCTCCGGGCGCTAGTCTGCCATGTAATTTGGTCAAATGTCAAATTTCCAGACAACAGCTGTGACATTTAAAAATACGATGTAGCAATTGCGGATGAATAAACACAAAGGACACCTGCGGTCACACATATAGAACACATGGACTTTATCAATAATGAGGATGGATGGGAAAAGAACCCCCAACAGGTGTTTCCAGAACAATTGCTAATTATACTTTAATAATGAAATTTTCCATCGTTGTTTCGCTTCAAGGTTTCTGCGAGACCTCCATCGAGACGGAAGTCTGGACAACACGTTCCTGGTGATGATGGGAGACCACGGCCATCGCCTGGATTCCATCGTGGAGACGATGGTGGGCAGCATCGAGAGGAGGATGCCCTTCATGGCCGTCTACACTCCGCCGTGGTTCCGCAAGACTTTTCCGGCTGCCGCCAACCATCTTGAGATCAACTCCAGGCGCCTCACATCCTTGAGGGACCTGCACTTCACGCTGCTGGACATATTGAGGTAGCGACGTAGAAGATAGTGGCATGATCCCTGACATCCTCGCATGTGGCGGTGACATCTGGCATCATCCATCTCTGACAATATGGTAGCGCGTGACACATCCCCGCACAAGGTGACCGTTGAAGCCGATGACTCCTAACATCCTTGCCCGTAGACCGTACAATAACGGCTCTCATAAGTGGATTGCTCCTGACATCCTTGTAGAAGGCCATAATCCCTGACATCCTTGTCCATACGCTACCGGCAGTAACAAGTTTATAGCCCATGACATTCTTGTGGAAGTCGATAGTCCATCACATCCTCATTGGTCACAGCCCCTGACATCCTTGTCCGTACGCTACCGGCTCTGACAAGATAGCCAATGACATCCTCGTAGAAGGGCATAAAACCTGACATCCTTGTCCATACGATACTGGCATTAAGAAGTTGATAGTCCATGATATCCTCGTAGGCCACAGCTCGTGAAATCCTCGTAGGTCACAGGTCACGACATCCTTGTACGTACACTACCGGATCTGACAAGACTATAGATAGCCCCTGACATCCTTGTCCATACGCTACCGGCTCCGACAAGATGATAGTCCATGACATCCTTGTAGAAGGTCATAAAACCTGACATCCTTGTCCATGAACTACCGGCACTGACAAGATGATAGCCCTTGACATCCTCGTAGGCCACAGCCCCTGACATCCTTGTTCGTACACTATCGGCTCTCACAAGATGATAGACCATGACATCCCCGTAGAAGAACACGGGCCCTGACATCCTTGTCCATGAACTACCGGCACTGACAAGACTAAAGATAGCCCCTGACATCCTCGTAAGGCCACAGCCCCTGACATCCTTGACCGTACACTACCGGATCTGACAAGACTATAGATAGCCCCTGACATCCTCGTAGGTCACAGGCCACGATATCCTCTTAGGTCACAGCCCCTGACATCCTTGTCCATGCGCTACCGGCTCCGACAAGATGATAGTCCATGACATCCTCGTAGAAGGGCATAAAACCTGACATCCTTGTCCATGAACTACCAGCACTGACAAGATGATAGCCCCTGACATCCTCGTAGGCCACAGCCCCTGACATCCTTGTCCGTACACTATCGGTTCTCACAAGATGATAGACCATGACATCCCCGTAGAAGATCACGTGCCCCGACATCCTTGTCCATGAACTATAAGCACTGACAAGACTAAAGATAGCCCATGACATCCTCTTGTAGCACCCCTGACACAGAACTGAGTAGTAGGTGAATGGTTTTGGGTCACCTATTCTAATTACTGTAATCAAATATCCGACAGGTACGCAAGCACCGGATCCGGCATCGGGCACAACGTTCATCCGATCGACGGCACCACTCTCTTCGGCCCCGTGTCCTCCTCCAGGAGTTGTCTTCAGGCCGGCATCCCGCACCAGTTCTGCGCCTGCGACCGGGAGCAACGTCTTCACGAGGATCATCCGGCGATCCACCAGGCGGCGGTCAGCCTCGTGGACAGCATCAACCTCATGACCCAAGTCCACCGCAAGTACTGCTCGGTGCTGGAGCTGGTGGACATCCGGAACGCGGTCTTGGTCACTTCTTACGCCATCTCCAACAGCACCGAGTCCAGCCTCGATCAGTGGGAAGACGGCACGGAACTGAGGTTCCGGATTTCCGTGGAAGTCAGTCCCAGCGGAGGACTGTTCGAGGGCATGGTTGTCACCGGCAAAGATGGCCCCGTCGAGGTCGTCGAAGGGACCATCAGGATAAACCGCTACAACGGACAGGCCGGATGTCTTCCTCAGAAGGACAGGCTCAAGAACCCGAGGCTAAGGGAGTTTTGCTACTGTCCGGGTTATGACTGACCGCGGGAAAAATTACCTTACGGAACTGCCAAAATATCTATGCATCCGGCGAACGGACCTCGCGCGCGCGCACTCAAGCCGCCGATCTCATGCTTAGGTTCTAGTGATGCGGTCCTTGACATCGGAATCGGCACGAGGTCCATTGCGGTCAATTTTTTGATTCTGTAAAATGTTTTCATATTTTAAAATATCTAAATGATTGCGTACAAATTCGTAGAAGTTGTCGGATTTCTTAAAAATATCGACAGAATGTTTGTTATAAAATTTTGAAAATATTATATTTTATACGAAAATATCTTCGAAAATTTAGATCCAAGAAAATTTCACATTTTATCGGAATTAAAAATTCTAAAGAAGCACAAGATTTACAGTTTAGAACCTAGAAAATGTTTCGTTTCTTACGATAAGACCTCTAAAATGGAACACAGCGCGTGACGGCACTACGGAAATTATGTAAAACGTCTAAAATGTTACGACGAACACAGAGTTTTGTGACAAAACCTCTAAAATAGTACGATAAGGCCTCTAAAAGAATGTCTAAACCTCTAACATGCTAAAATTTGTACGATAAAGACTTCTAAAAGAATCTCTAACCTTCCAACATGCTAAAATTAGTACAAGACCTTTAAAAGAATCTGTAAACCTCTAACATGCTAAAACGTGTACGGCAATACCTCTAAAAGAATCCCTAAACCTCTAACATTCTATAAAATAGTACGATAAGACCTTTAAAACATGTCTAAACCACTAACATTCTAAAATTAGTATGATCAGACCTTTAAAAGAATCCCTAAACCTCTAACATTCTAAAAAATAGTACGATAACACCTCTAAAACATGTCTAAACCTTTAACTTTCTAAAATGTGTATGATAAGACCACTAAAAGAATCTCTAAACCTCTAACATTCTAAAATTGTTACGATAAGACCTTTAACAGAATTTTGAAGCCTCTAACATGCTATAATTGGTATGAAAAGACTTCTAAAAGAATCCCTAAACCTCGAACATTCTAAAAAATAGTACGATAACGCCTCTAAAACATGTCTAAACCAGTAACATTCTAAAATTGTTACGATTAGACTTCTAAAAGCCTCAAAGTGATAACTTACCCGTCATGTAGAAGCGTTACTGTCACGTCTCATTCCATCCTTCTTCTATTTAGTCTTAAGTCTGCGTTAGTCGCTCGTTGTGCCGTTAACGATGTCCTTAACGAGAGCTTAAAAATAAAGAGTTACTTAATTATTAATGTTGCATTTATTCCTCTGCTAGAATTTTACAAATTTCAATATTTTTATGTGAAACTTTGCTACAAATTTCTGTAGAACGTGTTCTTTAGAATGTTGCATATATCGTATATTCTTGTTTTATTGTTAAAACACGTTATTGGGGAATGCCATTGTTGTTGGATACTGAGAATGAAGTGCCTAAAAGACACTTGAAATTTCATGAAATTTTCATTCCAAATTTCTGAATGTTAAGATTTTAACAAGTAAATTACGGTATAAAATCATGTTAGGAATTTAATAAGAATGTAATGTTTTATAATTCAATAAAAAATGTCTGTAAATACCTGAATTCGTGTTGAAATTCACCCAAAATTACAAAAAACTCAAGAATTTTAAGAAAATTTCTGGAATGTTCCATGAACGCTGAAAGCGCACCATACGTTAACATTGAGGGTATTAAGCAAAAGCGCCATTATATTCTTAAAATAGCCCCTGAAAAGCCCATTAACCTACGTTCGCTATACCAAATCCGAATTTCATCGATATTTAACAGATCAGGCAATGCCGCCATCAGCTATAAGTTTAATTAGATACTACTTACGTTAATAAACACTAACAATATTCGCATTACTCACGAAAACTCTTAAAAAACTGCAATTTTCATGAAGAATTTCTTGGTTATGGAACGCACTATAATCATATACAACCGCCATCTTTGATTCTAAGTTGAATGGCTAGGAAGCCGACACAACAACACAACGTAAGCCGAGAGCCAACATGATGTTTACGGCTTACATCGACATTAAATGCTATAAATAATACAAATTAAGCATAAATCAACACGCCAATTGTAGTAGATTAACTAATCGGCGTTGGTTATGTCAATTATTGGCTTACTTAAAATGTAATTATTGAGGTTGACGAAACTGCGCGAGTAAGCCGATCGTGAGCACAATAAGCCGAAATTTGTATTATGGTTAACATACAAGCTGACAGCCATCAAGAGGTAAGCCGGGTTCTTGTATTCTCCTAATATGAATACGATGTCAGCCATCACGAAGTAAGCCATGTTTGGTATTATTCTAAACATACAAGCTGACAGCCATCAAGAGGTAAGCCGATATAAAGAAAACATTACTTAAATACAATTAATCAGAAGCTATAATTTATTAAATTTGAAGTGTTATTGTTTTGATGCGTGTGTTTATGTATTTAAACACCAAAAGTACTTAAAACGAAACACTGTAAGCTATTATATAAAACGGCTTAAGTTAGGTCGGCTACCGGCTTACGTCTCAATGAAAAATCCAGGTTGTTTGAAATCAAAATGGCGGATAGAAGCAACGTATCAACGATGTATGAAAAGTTTAGTGGCGGCCAATTTGAAAACCACTTAAGATTTGTATTGAATGAAGCCTCCAAATTAAACTTAACACGTAGTCAAGAAGGTACAAGTATGGTACGTATGTCACGATTCATGTTTACAACATGTTGTTATTAGGGAAAAGTTATGTAAAATGCACTCAAGTTCAATGGGATGACTTTTGGGCCATCATTTTAGGATGACACGATAACTTTAGACGAAACGCCCGGAAATCCGGAAGAAGCTTCCGGTGTTGATGTCCAGTTTGTGAAATATCTTCGATCCTGCGATACTTTGGCCAAACTCCGGCAGCAACTTCTCGTGGTACGTCTACTAACGATTCCACATGAGAAAAACTCTCGAGATTCTCTCGATGATGGGTATATCTCTAAGCGTGCTACTCTCCGAGAGAGCTCTCTTGTTCGAATTCTTTAGTAAGCTCTTAGAGAGTGGTCTCTCTGATAGCAGCTGTCGAGAGCTAGGCAGAAATCATCTGAGTGAAACTCAAATGAACAATCTGAGAGTAACTGTCAAATGCAAATGAACAATCTGAGAGTAACTGTCAAATGAACAATCTGAGAGTAACTCTCAAGACTCGCCTTAAGATGTTGGTTAACGATGTTTTTTCTTGTCGTAGACATCTAACGAACTTCACGAAAGAGAGCAGTTACAATCCGCACGTCACATCATGGGTAACGAGGCCCTAGGTACGGAAATTTAAAGGTTTTGTTAACTTGGGGCTTTAACGAGACTAGTTTAATAAAAGTTTTTACCTTCTATCCTTTTACAGAAGACAGAATCTCGATTGTGCAGAAGATGGAATCCCGTTTGAAATCCGTGGTGGCCAACAAGGACTATTTCCTGGATCACATGCACGCGTCACCATTAAGCATGTCCAAGCATGTCCTACCGATACACGTTCAGTTCCACCAGTAAGTATTTAAGGGCCAAATGGTTAAGTAACGGAAGAAAGTGCTAAGGACCCCAGGGATGGGCAAAAGAAGAAAGGTTTAGTTTAAGAGGGTCGAGGACGAGTTGCACCGATGAAGGAAGGCAAGGACCTAAGATGAGACCTTTTTGTAAAATAGTGGAGAGGGCAAAGGAGCGCATGGTTGGAAAGAAAAGGTCTTTTCGTACTTTGTTGGACCTAACGCGACCATTTCGATTTCAGAGATGTGTTTGAAAGTTTCTCGGAGTTGTCGAACTGCATCAAAAACTTGGATAAGGATTTAGGTTTGGCGATACTCGACAACAGCCATTCCGACGCGAACGACAATCTGGTACGGATCCGATCAATTTTGAAATCCGAATAATCTTAAAACGTAACTCAACGGTCCTTTTTTACGATTTTCTTAGAGCGCCGTCATCGGGATGACCGAAACATTGCTGGCGAACATGAACAATGAAGTGAAAATGATTAAGGAAACTTACGACATCATCCACGAAATCTCTGAAACGAAAGAACAAAAATGATGTCAACGGCCGATTAACTAATTGCTAAAACACGAGAATAAATACTGTTAAATAAAGTTTGAATTTTGTACAATTTATCGTGTTGTTGGATTTTTGGTTTGTCGAGACGATAACGGCTCCCTCGATTCTTTGGTCCTTAACAATATCCCGAGTCTAAAAGACAGTTTGGTTAAAGTTAAAGGTTTATAGTTCGTTGAATGCTTGTTTGGGTCCCTATCGATACAAATTCTTCGTTAAAAACTTCGGACTTTGTGGTTTATTTAGGTTTAGGGACCAAAAGGCACGTAAGGCCGGAGAGGTCTCAAATATTGATCGAAGAAGTCCTTCATCGGCAATTTACTGGAAAAACTTGAAATATACAAGTGCAAGAAACCATACGGGCTTGAAGAGAATCAAGGAACTCGGGGATAAGTAGAAGAGGAAAGGGCATGTGAAGTCTGACAAGTTACATCGACGAAGGATTGCAAGGACCATTGAAAAATGCACAAGTACTTAATGCTCCGATTACTCGCGTCCTTAAATCTTCGACGGTACAAATAAGGGCCAATCTAGGAATAAACATTTATAAATTTTTAGTAAGCGGTCTTAGAAACCACGCTTCGGCGAAAGCAAAACCAGGTTTCGAGAAACTTCGGTTGACGAGCTTTATTTAAAGTAAAGTAGAAAGTACAAAAAAAAATGTTTAAAAAACATGAAAACTGAGAAGATGAGACATGAAAGACATTGTTTAAAAAATTGGCAATGCGTACAAATATTTACTCGAAGGCAGGGGGAGAAAAAAAGTGAAAAGTAACAAAAGTTACGTCGTTTTCGAAACCACGTGCGAACGAGAAAAATTTTTACGAGTCTCGAGTGTCGATATTTTGGGGCACTTTGATTCCCATGTTTTCGAGTAAACTGGACGCGGGTCCCGGTAGTCCTTGTTGAGAGTTGTACGATTCGAGGATGTTCTTAAGGGCCGTCAGATCCAAGTTGACGGGTTCGTAGTTGTCGAACTCTTCCTTCTTGGCCGACGATTCGCTACCGTTTTCCCTCGGAACGGCCGCGGATTCCTTAAAAAGGCGGTTAAGACATTTATAAACGGTAATGGCGCAAATGGTCCGTTCTGTTATAACACGATACACTACTGGCATAAAAGGGCCCTAACCCTCAAATCGTTTCAAATATTTCTAGATGGGGTTTAACGAGGTTTCCCTTTTGATACGTCTCCTCGCTTACGAAGGCCCTAACCAAATGGTTCCTTCGATGACGTCTAGATGGGGATTAACGAGGTGTCCCTTTTAAAAAGTATCCTCGCTTACGAAGGCCCTAACCCTCTGGTCCCTCCAAAGACCTCACAGTCAACTTTTAACAAACAGTAAACTTTTGTAAAGCTCATAAAAAGCCTTTCCGCACAAAAAGGCCCTAACCCTCCGTTCCCCCACACATTACACCAGAACTGACCAAATTTTAAACATTTTTAACATTCGGAATAAAAGTCGAAGCCTTAGATCAGGTTAAGCCGGCCTAATTTTACCTCTGATTGT
This sequence comes from Julus scandinavius, assembly GCA_034696685.1. Classification (NCBI taxonomy): domain Eukaryota; kingdom Metazoa; phylum Arthropoda; class Diplopoda; order Julida; family Julidae; genus Julus; species Julus scandinavius. The sequence continues at coordinate 10,100 of JAQGAE010006317.1, forward strand.
ATCGGGGTCCTTTCGTACGTCTGTCCAACCGCGGTCCCTGCAAGTTCGCGGTCCATTTGATCCATGTAATCTCTCATATCAGATGCAGCATTTTGGCTTTTAGATTTAGGCGAGGCTGTAACGTAAACGTAGAAAACAAAACGATAACTTTAGCG
>JAQGAE010006318.1:0-10252 GCA_034696685.1 Julus scandinavius
ACCAGTATTTACCAGCAAAACTTTTAATGGTACCAGTATAACTTTTATACTGGTTTATACTGTTTTTTCCAATAGGGGTTGTACCACTGTGCCCCGTGTCCCACTGTTACCCGGCTCCCCTATAGGATTTCAGGAAACAATACAGGGTAATTTATTGCGCATTTATTTTCTTTAACATTTGCTAGATTTTTATTCTACTTGCAATTATGCAACAAAAACGACTGAACCAAAATTTGTGTTTGAAATTATATTTATTATGATTACATTTTTTATTATAATGAATAAGTAATTTAGAATCATCAAAATGTGATGACCATCAAGCGAATGGCTTCAAAGGACACATTTTATGAATAGCTCTATTTTGGATTGAAAGATCATCTCGTAGAGGGGGATGGGGGTGTTTTGCGAGTGCATTTGTGACAGGAAGTTCACATTTGTAAAAGGCCACGATTGTTTTTAATAAACAGTTAGGTGGTGGAGATTCCAGTTTATAGAAATGTGTCCATACCAGTAATTTCGTGTCTTGCGTGCTAGTAGTGGTGTTTTCATAAGTGGCGGCTTAGAAAAAGGGGTAATTTAAACAGTCGAGGTAGCTGAGGTAACACCACTGGTCGTGGTAATTGTGGAACCAACACTAGCCGAGGTAGGTGTCATACCGCCAGTAACTGTGGGTGTTGTGGTCCAGCCTCCATCTGTGGTATCACCACCAGCTATGAAAGCCGTGGTATCGCCATTAGTCCAGGTAGCTCTGGTACCGCCACTAGACGTTGTAGCTGTGGTACCGCCACTAGACGTTGTAGCTGTGGTACCTCCAGTAGTGGTACTAGCTGTGGTAGTCGGATTGGAAGTAAGATCTTCTTCCGATTCATGGCTTTCGCTGCTGTCACTGTCACTGCCTCTGTCACTGGAACTGTCACTGTTATGAAACAGTGATAGTTTTGTTTCAGTGTGGTAGTTTACTCCTGGCTTATGGTTGTGCTTTGGGTGATGCCTGTGCTTATTAGCGAGCCCAGATTTGACTTCTGGAAATTGGACACTCTCATCGTTGTTGCTGTCTCCGGCACTGGCACTTCGGGCGTCCCGCAACAGGTCGTGGTATTCTGAGAAGCAAGATTATTTTCAGTAATGTATTTTTGATGGTATGTTTTTAAGGAATGTGATACCATTGCTGATTCTTTGAACTCAACTTAAAAAGCAATGGTTTGGTGTACAGGTTCTTCATACTTTTTTAGCAACTAATTTTGCTGGGGCCACCGTATTTAAACACCATATGTAATTTCATTTGTAGGCTAGCAGAATTGTTAAAATATTTACAAAATTATACGAATTGAAACAACGAAACAGTGTTTGTCAGAAAAACACTAATAACTGGTCTCTGAATTTACGTAAAATACTGCCTCCAATAATTTTAGTATATGCACAAATAATTCAAAAATGCGTTTTTAGTTTCACTTTTCGAAAATATAGTACTTGGTATGCGGTGAAAAAATTAAGTAAATAAGGTACACTAAGTGTATTTTACTATAAGTCAACATCAGCAGAGTATTCATAAAATCAAGAAGGGGTAGAAACTTGGGAGTGATTTTTGTTTGATCATCCTCTTGAAATTAATAGGTTTGGAATTAATTGTGTCGGTGGTTCCCAAAATCTTAAAACATACGTACCATTGTTTGCTGGTATCACTTTAGCATAAGCACAGCTTAGCGTGATGGCTAATAGAAGTACGACTTTCATGGTTTCTAGAAGTGATGACAGTGATGGCAGTGATGACAAGTGTCTGCTCACCAGCATTCGGATCGAGCTTTTAAGGCTCTTGAAAACCATACTTTATTATACAAAGCATTTGTTTGCATCAACTTGGTTTTTATGTCCAGAAGAATAAAAGTAGTGACGTGACGTCCTATGTATCGTAGTACCACATATTTGCCAGGCTTGTCTGTCAAATAATGGAAAACAGTTTGAAATTGACTTCCCAAACTATTGGTCGCAATTAAGCTTGAATTGTCGCTCACCATCGTGCTTGAAAGAATTTCTGAATACGCAGGTGTCTGCATCAACTTTATTTTGAAATTGGAAAACTCGAACTTGTATCAATACTCTGTATTAGTATTCTGGAAGCTACAATGGAAGTTGTTAACTGAAATTTTGTTGGTGTCAATTTATGCACGTGTAATATTGCAGGGGGATTTGAAGGTTATTGTTAGGTTAGTGATGCAGTGCTTCAAGCACTTCCTAATGGTATACGAGTATTTTTCATGGCATTTACCAGACGATTCAGCAAGATGACTGCCTCTGAGATGATCATTGGCGGCCATGTTGGAAGTGTCAAGTATGTTTATGACGACGGTATTGTTTTGGCATATATATGTTGTCGAAGAAATAAAAATTAAGTACATTTTGAACACCAAAGTCATTTTTAGCATACTGTTTAAAATTCATAATAAATGCTCCGAAAACACATAATAACAGTTCGATATGGTACTGATTCCCATTTGCCTCATGAATATCAAACAACTATAGTGAAACCTCGGTTTACGAACTTAATCCGTTCCTTGACTCTGTTCGTGATCCGAATCAGCTTTTCCCATTGCAATTAATGTTAATCCAAATAATGCGTTCTTTGTCTTAGAAATAATTATTTCACATGTTTTGGCTTTGTGTGTAAATAATACAGAAAGGAAATACATATAAATTGTTTTTCATATTTCTGCAAAATAAAGCAATGAACGAACCAAATTCACATTTCTCTTTAATTGGAATGGCAAAGATATTTCGACCGAATTTGCCTTCTAAAAATTAGCTCAATGGAATTATACATTATCATATCTGTTAAAATAAAGCGAACATTAAATAAGTTAATCTTACACATACTTTAATGTTTCACTCATTAATACACATTAATCACAGGTAAATACTCCAAGCTTGTTCCCTGTGTAACTAGTTGAAATACTAATTTGTACAAACGAAAATTTCCCATAATCTTGGAAACGACACCTGAGTATATTAAAATTCGCTGTGTTCTAAAATACTTTTAAGGGGATATACATAGAACCCCATCCCTTTCAATGGGTTGGGCTTGCAAAGATACTCAGTTGAATGAGGGAGGTTTGGGTGGGGGTGAGAATTGTTTTTGGTGACTTGATGGATCAGCAGGGGCCTTCGCTTGTTGTTTTTCGCTTTGAAATGGTAGATTTTTTAAAATTAATATACAAGTTTGAAAAATTTCCGTTATTTGCACACGTTGCCAACAGGTGATAGCATCAGATAGGCAAGTTGTGAGTGCAAAAATTCAAATAATAATTTAATTTAAAAAAAGCTACTATTTTAACGTGAAACATGACACGGTCATGATCTTGCTGATTTATAAAGCTATTTTAAACAATTTTTATTTTTATTTAATCTTTGTTCTGTTTGATTGTGAGTGTCGTTGCAAATTTGGCCCATTGAAAAGGATAGGGTTCTAATCCCCCTTAATAACAAACTTGATGCTTGAAGCTGATAGAAATTAAAACTCCTACTTTTTTAAGTTCGATATTGAATAAACTTCAAATTTACCAATGTTTTAAGTACACTGAAAGTTGTAAAATGCATTTATTCTTCTGATTATTTTGATATTCTGATTATTGCTACTACAACAAATGTTGTCCTAAATTTCTTAGCGTTTATATTCGCCTCTTAAAGTACTTTTTGCTCTAAATTTTAAGTTGTGAATTCCATGAATTACGGTATGGTACTTATATTTCTAGACATTTTCATAATTTTTTCATAAAATGGTAGTTTTATATGTTAACAACATCTGAAGTTGTTTTACTGACACAATCCAGGTCTTTTAGGTTATTGCAATTCTGAGCCTTATTTTAGCTTAACTTAAAAAACAAATCGTAATAAACAATACACCTGTATATACCGGATGGTCCATTTATCAAGATTTGTCCAATATCTTTTAAAAGAAATAGTAAATCGTAAAATGTATAAAAAATGCAAGATTAATAACATCAACTTGCCTTTTAATGTACGTGAAGATAAAGGGGCCCCGGTCTCCCAAAGGGGGATCCGAGGGGGGGGGGGTCTCTTTGAAATCTCAATGGGGCCCCACATTTTTTTTTTTTGCAAATTATAAATCTGCGCTTAAAACAAAATAAGTTTTGTCTAAAACATTTTTTTTGGATCATCTTAGATGTCACTGTAATCGATGAGACTACCAATTTTGAGAAATTTACTTCAGAAAATCCCCCATTGGGGGACCGGGGCCCCTTTTTTCACATACATTAAAAAGCAAGTTAATATTAAAATTGCATTTTTATAAATTTTACGATTTACTATTTTTTTTAAAAGTTATTGGACAAATCGTGATAAATGGACCACCCAGTATAGTTAGTAAAGTTTGATAAAGTACAATGATTTTTTTTCAATAATTTGATTGGAAAATACTTTCTGAGAAATAAGAAAGATACGCTTGAAGCGAATTTGTTTCAAAACATTTTACAAATCATACCTTTTAAAACATGCTGTCAAGATACATAGCTAATTTAATTTTCTGCAAGTCTTTTACATTACTGCATTATGTCGTATACAATTTGAGCGTATATATGTGTCGTTACTGGCTATAGGCAAAATTGGAATTTCCATGTTTTTGGATTATGGCAAAATTTTCGTAATAAATGTAATAAACATAGCATTTAATTTGGTTAAATCTTTCTACAACATCAAAAGTGAAATTACAGTAGATCAGGTTAATGCCTATTAGTATTCCATTTCCAAATATTCAAGGAAATCATGGGTGCCTAATAATTTTGTCCAAGGCTGTGTTTTAGTGTAGTTTAGTCTACAAAATGTGCGCATATATAATTATGCCTCTTTCATTGCAATTTCCTCAAGGAATAATCAGTAGGTAAATTGTATAGATACTCTTCTGGGAACTCGTAGTGCATAGGTTCTTTCCCTGCTGAGTGCTGTTGTGATTTTTTTTATTTGTACGGATGTATTGTAGGTATAATTTTTGAAACCTTGCTAGGCATCTTCTGCACCTAAACAAAACCTTTAAAGAAACATAGGGTAATACCTGTTTTATACCTAAAATCTACTTTAGTTGTATACCAATTCAAGACATAAAATATACCTACACATTTTAGATGGGATGTTCTTCGCTTTTGCCTAATACCTTCTCTTCTACATCTTTATCAGGTCCTGCATAAATTAGCAAGGGACATTCTTCGCTTTTTCCTGATATCTCCTCATATCTTTCTGATGGCTCTGTGTTATCTGAAATAAAGTATTTTATTGTTGAAAAATCCTATTCCCGAGAAGGGGGAGAAAGATATTTTAATTAATCTAATCTTCCACTCCAATTAAAAATACAATGGAACTTCTATACAGGGTGGACCAGAATTGCTCGCGACCCCACTTTTAAAAAAATCTTATGGTTATGAATATTCTGTTAATGGGGTTAAACAGGAAGTCATGTATGCTCTATCCACTGATGATGTTAGATATTAGCTATGACCATTTGTTGACGGAAATTCAAATAATAACTTGGGACCTGTAACACTTTAAGCAAAATTTCAAATTAGTAACAGGAAGAGAATATTCTGTTTGTATGAAAGCAACGGTTTTCATCTTCATTGGCAATTATTTAAACTTTTTACAATGTTTTTAAGAACTGAGGGAAACGCCAAATGGTAGTTACGCTGCAGCACAGTGCTGCACTGTAGTGAATTAAGCGACCCTCTTTTACATGTATTGTGTGATAAAGTATTTTACTAATGTGAATTCCAGAGATGACATGTTATGCAGTATTCACTGTATCCTCCTAGTGATATTGCACGATTGAATTGCAACATTAGCATGAATTAGTGTATAAAAGTGTATACAGTTTGAGCATAACATCTCATCTCTGGAATTCAAATCAGTAAAATACGTTATCACACAATACATGTAATTGTAGCTACCTTCACTGCAGTACAGCACTGTGCTGCAGCGTAGCTACCAATTCCCTTTTCCTCAATTTTTAAAAACATTGTAACAAGTTTAAATAATTGCAAATGAAGAGGAAAACAGTTGAATTCATACAATAACACCATTCTTTATTTTCCTAATTTGACATTTTGTCCTAAGTGTTACTGGTCCCAAGTTGTGGCGGTTGGTGGTTAAAATTAGTGAGGGTGCTTCTCCAGAATTTTTTTAGCGACTCCTTTCAAACTGTGGGCCAGACTTTGGCCAATGCACGTTAGTGTGCCACTCTGTGATGTAGGAGGGACAGCTCTTTTCCTCTCGTAGCACATACATTGCTCATGCGCATGATGTTCGTGCCACGCAGCTGGAACTGCAAAGTGCAAAGCTCCATAGCTTAATTGCAGGGTGGCACACCAGTGCTTATTGGTCCAATTTTGGACCCTCAGTTTGAAAGGAGTAAAAACATCTATTCTATTCTACACAAAGATTTTTGGTATGTTTTTCATTTGTATTCTTCATTTTCATTTCATTTGTATCCTTTCGTATCTCTTTGGGGGTGCTGCTGTTCCGCAGTGCCTATGAACGAGCCGTCACTGGTCCCAAGTTATTATGTGGATTTCCGTCAACAAATGGTCATAATTAAAATCTAACAACATAAGTGGATCGAGCACACTTGACTTCCTATTTAACCTCATTAACAGTATTTTCGCAACTATAAGATTTAAGAAAAAAAGTTTGGTGGCAAGGAATTCTGGTCCACTTTGTGTAAATAACCTTTACTATAGAATCAATTTTTTCCATTGGACTATATTAAAATTGGATTAATCGATTCCAAGCACTGAATTTGACACCAAAATAAATTTAGCCAGGGCTTTAACTTTACCATCGTGTCGATCGTATGCAACAATTGTGGCCCCATAGTTTTTTAATATTCTAAAAATAGCCAATCACATTATCAATGAATGAATTTATATTTTGATTTACTACAGCAATGTTCTTATGGATGACCATGCATTTGGGTGAATTTTGGTGATGAATGTGGATATTTTTGTACGAATATATACAGTATGATGCATACATTTACTGAACGATTTGATCGCTTACAATTTGGGTATAGACAGTTTAAATCATCCAAAAATGGCATCAAAATGTTGCTGATGTAGTAAGCTGCATTTATTTTGACCCATGTCTTCACAAATAACAGGCGCATCCTGCCTTTCATGCAGAATCCGCCCAAACCATGACTAATCTTGAGAAGTTCGGCTGCCCGTTTCACAAACGGTTTTGCCTCCATTCTTTTCTGTTTTTTTCTGAGGTACTGGTGAGGTATTTCTTGGTTTGTGTCATAAAGATGGAACAGTTTCTCATCGGTGAATATGATTTTGTCCAAATACTTCCCAAGAGGTCGTGAGCGGCAATACCTCTTCCATTTTTGCACTTTTGTCAAACCATGGACTTTAGCTTTTTTCACAAGTCTTTTTCCAAGTCGATGGTCAATGAGTGTTTATTGTGGATTGGCTGACACTCACAGACGCTGCCAAGGTGCACTGAGATTGGCGGATTCACTGAGGACATCATGCGAGCAAGTTTCTTTAAATCGGAGTCCATTACCCCTCGAAGTGGCCATCGATTCGAACGTTTCTTATACCCAGTTGTCTTGTTTTCCGCAGACATTTCTGTCTCGTTCTTCAACTGACTGATGCGACCCTTCGATATTGACATTCCGCGCCTTTCAAATTCTTTCTGAATCTTTCTGAAGCTATATTTTTGATGAAAAAGTGCAAAAACTAGACCTTTCCTTCTCGCAAAATATTCGCAGCGCCATTTTGAAATTCGAATTTTGAAATGCAAGTTCTGTAAAAAAGCAGTGTTACAAGATCTCAAATCGAAAATTTCAAGTGATTTGATGCAACCAGTGAATTTTGGTAAGCGATCAAAATCGTTCAGTAAATGTACGCATCATACTGTAGAAGCTGGTTTTTGCCGAAAAAATATGACGAATATTGGATATGACAAATAAATAAAATGTTTTTAATCTACTATATCCGAAATCGATGAAGATGCGATCAGACAATGTGATGTGCCTCTAGAAATTCAGATTAATAGCGTTGGTAGATGCATCCCAATTAAGCTTGGTTCAAATTGTCAGCTTTATGCACATACATTTCCGTAACAAATTGGTTCATATTTTAATATTTAAAGCATCTCTACTAAAATTGCTGACATTATTTAACTATAAAGTGACAAGATATAATAACCGCTTACCCTTACCTGTTTGTGGTCCAGTTCTTTTTTTTGCTTTATATCCCGCAATTAGTAGTATAAATCCGAGACAGGTGTTCAGCTTATCGAGTAATAACACAAATTCAAATTCGTCAGAATATTGTACATCAACTGCCCCGAGCAAACAGTTCATCGTGTAGCTTTGAAATTTAAGGGAACCATTGTTATATTTAACCTAGGTGGTATATGTCATTACATTTTTTGGGGGGAAGGGGGGTGGGGGTGGGGAAAGTGGGAGGGGGGGGGGGTGAAGTCTATCCCCAAAATCCCCCTTCCTCAAATGTAATATACGGCCTTGCATTTAACTTTTCCATTATAAGCGTTCTGTAGATTGTATTCCCTGTTGCAGCGGTTCTCAAATATTTTGATATTAGGACCCTTATGTAGAATTAAACCGACATTATTTAATAGAATAGAAATAAAAACTAACAATCTTTTAAATTAATTGTATATTAATGGATTTAAAAATAAGAATATATATATATATATACATATATTGTTATGAAATGCGTAAGTTTGAGAAGTACTGCACAGTTGGATTATATTTTAAAATTTATAAAACTTCAAAGAAATTGTAAAATAATATGCTTTACTAAAGACTTTTTAAAACCCTTTATGTAACGTTTTGCATTTCAGACTTTGCACCCATTAATTCTAAACAAACAAATATTTTTTTAAAATTAGGTTTCTAAAATAGAGTAAGTTGCCTATAGTATACCTGTCTGGACATGTGCATATATAAATGTATGCCTAATATTCCAAATACATAATTCAGATTTGACTTTTGAAACATTTGACTTGTTTATAAACTTGTCGCCCCCTTTCAAATTATCACCAGACCATAGTTTAAGTGCTATGCACTTGAGTTATGTTTTTAAAATTTCTAAAACTTTATGAAACTATAAAGATGTTGTCAAATTATATTGTTTACTAATCAATTATGGTACCATTTATCCTTCCCCTTCCAAAAATAAATAAAAAAATTCAAATTTCAAATTACATATTTTCAAAAATAAAGGAATTTATTTATATTATTACTGTCTGTTTTAGTTTTTTTCAGTTATGTTTACATAACGCAAAAAAATATATGAAAGATATATATATATATATTTATCTATCTTACACTCACCATGTTTGCTAAACCAGCGACACCTCCAATGACACTGAGACATGTGACAAAATCAAACTGTCCTCCTCGTCCATACACATCAATGTGAAAGAAAATTCCAATGGCTTTTATCAATCTTCTGGTGCCGTCCTCCTGATAGTCAGCATACCTGTCATCAGCAGGCAAATTAAAACAGATTACGAAATCGAAATACAAATTTAAACTTCACTTGTGGCGCTCTAAGGGTATGGCTGACCTGACATAATAAGTGAGGTTTTCATGTTCATTTTGTTTGGAAACAAGGTCAAACTTGTAGTTCGGCATGCAGTTATCGACATCGTAGTCTAGGTTGCAGGTTCCCCAGTCGATCTCAACTTGTAGAATGCCACCCTAGAAAATTAGATCTTAAAATTGCCTTTTGATTTTCATAATAAAAAATGGTTTAAGGTTTGCAAGTCACGTTTATTCTACAAATACAATTTTAGCATTTTGACGAAAAGCACTGCATCATTTGCTTAATGCTTACCATTTTTTCTAGCAAAGAGTAATTTGCTTCAGCTTTTTCCACAATTGTTCTTAGATGAAAATTCGGACATCGAGAATCAGACTCATAGTAACACCCATTTAGGTTATCTTCAACTGTCTGCACGTTATCCCTATGCGAATCAAGCTTTTTGGTTAGGTGGCGGCTCGTGCATGCATAGGCACTGTGAAACTGCAGCACCCCCTATCACTTGATATCATCGATTACTTTTAATATAACGAGTCCTTTTTTCTTTAATACTTTCTATTTTAATGTATTTTTAATCTACAGCCTTGGCCAAAAGTCTGGAGCACCCCTTAAAACTAGTCCTTTGTTGCATGTTATCTACAAAAATTTGATTGTAATTGTCTTAGCTGGTTGCCCCT
>JAQGAE010006319.1:0-10252 GCA_034696685.1 Julus scandinavius
AAATTGCGTGCGTGGTTCGCCAGATGGCGTTTTCGCCTGCAACGCACAAAAGTGCGGCAAGTGTGTCTGGGGCATAAGAGTTGAAAACCTCATTTTCTTGCTATTTTGATAGTGAAAAATCGTGCACTTTTTATGTCGTTAACTGCTCAAGCAAGACAGTAAACAATGAGTATTTTTCATAATTTGCGATATTTATTTTAGCATTTATGTGATAATTAGGTTGTGATTTGGTAAATATGTATTTTTTTTTGAAAAATGCATATTACATCATAGGAGGCATATTTCGAAGTATCTGGAAAGCTTTTTATAGGATGTAAATAATACATTTTACATTTTATCTTTGGTATCTGTTAACGTATCCGTGATGTTCGCCGCGGATCCTTAACTGTATATTCAATTAATTGTAACTAAAAAATCCAATTTGCAAATTTATGGCAACCAAATATGAATGCATGATTTAATTTATGTGCTATTCATTTCGTTTAACGAGTAACAAATTTTAATTCAGCTCTTTAAAGCTTTCAATAACATCATTATCGTTAAAAGGATTTAACCGAGAACTGAACTGAACTGAACCATATAGTCTGTATGTCAAAATACAGTAATATATTTTCGGGGCAATTGCTTAACATTAATCTGGAGCGATTCAAATTATTACAAGTTTTTTTACATGCAAATACTTTCAATTAATATAAAAGTTATAATACCATTATACAGTACAGAACTTTAGTTCATACTCTAGTTCAATTCGTATTTCAAAGCCCTTTTTAATTTCATGATACGAATGCAAAAGCGTAATAATGTATATTTTTAGATTGTGGTTGTACCTAGCGAAAGCCAAGTCGGATGAAAGGGTAGAATTAAAAAAAATCTTCTGGCGCCAAATAATTCTCTCTGAGAAAAGGAAACATCTTCAAGCAAAGAATATTGAGAAGACAACACTTAAGTCATGCATGAGCCACCACTTATCCCAGCTTGAAAATGTCCATTTAACTCTTTCTTTTCTATAACGATTCCAATACTTGTTTAATAAAGGTAAATCTTGCATTACGTATCTTGCAGCGTGACCTCAGACTTTAGAAAAACGGAAAATCTGTAATTGTCAGTGAAATTAGAAAGAACTGGAGTAGTCAGTTAAATAAAAGTTTATTTTGAAAAAATTTGGGAACTTTAACATATAAATATTACATTTGTTTTCACGTAGGCTATCATTAGTGAACACAAAAATCAAGAGTTTACACACCCAGTCAGCCCTGCGGCTACAGAACTGAGGAAATTCCCCTATTAAGTCGTTCAGGGATTTTTCGTTTTATCAGTAATGTGCTATAGGGATTTGAATACATATTTACATATTTTTCTCAATAGTCTTCTATAATAACTATAATAAGCAATAAATATAGCATGATGGTCAAGTTAAAAATTTCATTTTTGGGAGACCCTGATTTAGAATATTTGTTGATGCTTTTCAGTAATCTTCATTACAAAACTTGTACTATTATAAAATAGGTCGACTTGCTTACATTTATCAAATTTCTAATTCTGGTAAGCTTTTACAAAACCTAAAAATTCCAAAAAAAAAAATGATTAACGTTATACATACCACTGTTAATTTATTGTTTTGAATACGTTTCAAATGATTAGCCATAGATGTATAGCCTATGCAGTATATTACAGTAATACAAACATATAAATGATTGCTTTTCAGGTGAATTTCAATAGGAAAATTGGGTTAAAAGGGGTAAGAAAAAGTGATAAATGCATACTAACGACTGGCCCATGTAAATATACTCTTTATAGGTGTTGAACCCGACTATTAGACCATGCCATTTCATGTAATTTGTACTTGCTACCTGCTACTTTCTATGATTACAGTGGAAACAGTTGTATAAAATCAGTTGTAATATGGTCGATTAATTTTTTCTGAGCATGTTGTAACCTAGCTTCGTAATGGCGAATGCTTACCATTTCATTAATTCACGTGTTTACGTATGGCATGGTAGATCATGCAAATGTATCAAGGAATTTTATTCGAAAATATCTTGAAATGAATCTTGTAAAACCTAGATGGTATGCATAGCATTCATAGATAATTTTATGGCATTTGCTGATGCACAACTGGCGATTTGTGCGCCCCCTTGTGCCTGCGCGATGCCTATTTTCACTGTCGTTTGAACCAGTTGCTAATGAGTACTCCAGAATGGACATTGCCAGTGTCTTAAACACCTGCACATCACTAAAATAAGGTTGCCACTTTTTTGGCACTTAAACCGTCTTTGTTATGCGCTTTTCCGTGCACTTATGTCTGGCTGTTGAAATACGGAAAATCGTACTTATTTTTTGTAGTCTGTTCAAAGCATGGCGCTACGTTCAACTGCAACTACGGTTATATCAGTAGGTGAGATATAGAGTTGAAATTTAAGCGAGTTTATAAATAACTTTGGCAGGCAGCCTTTTTAGCCCGATGAAAGCATTAAATATAGGAAGAGCGAAACACCATGTTAGCTTGGTTAAAGGGTGTGAATCAAGATCTTTCAGACGCCGTGCCATCAAATGAACAAATAAGGATTTCCTTAAAATGTGATTGTACGCGTGGTGGTACGTACTTGATAGTTGCAATTCGTAAATCTAAGAGAAGATTTGTAGTATTTACCTACTAAATTGTTTGAAACTAAATTTAGGCCACACTAGTCAGATGACAAGATTTGACGATAAAACTGCTTTGTATAGCGATGACGTATGGTATACATGCATGATAATTTGTTTTTAACACAATTTGTGGCTTTAAGTTCCCCTGTACCTGGTCTTGAGATTATTCCAAGAGTTTCGCAGAAATTACAAACTGTCATCGTATTTTCTCTTTTTGAGAAAAAAGAAGTGAATGGTTTATTTAACGTAGAGTCGCGACATTTGCAAGATTAAACAAGAAATTCCTAAAATACAGTAATGCGAGTTCAGTGACCGGTAGCATCAAACTTCAATTTAGATTGCATAGCGGAAAAAAATAACCTGTATTTGTGATAACAACTTTGGTAGCGTGTGTTAACACTTCAAATCAGAATGTAACGAACCTGAATATTGCTATTTGTTTCTCGGTCATCTCCATTTTTATTAATATTTTAACCAGTTTTTAGTTTGATTCATATTTTTATATTTATAGTCATGTAATATTTCGCATATTTATGCATACAGTTACCAAAAACTTCAATTTACCTGTCAGGAAAGAAAAAAATTGCAATTTCCTGTAGACTTAGTTATCAATATTTAAAATATTTCCATGTATTATTGCTTGAATTTCATACCAGCAAATTGGACCAAACTCATAATCCTGCAATTTGATATAAGGGTCATTGCCTTAATTAACTTATATGGCGTTTCATGGGGTTACGCGAGCTATGAATCAACAGGATTTACAGTAGGTTGAGTCCAGTGTGCTTGTTTAAGGGCATTAACGTGCGAGGAATTAATTTAATATTATAATGAGTCGTTGCTTATATGTTGTAACAACACGTAAACTTCGAGCTCTGGTTCACATCATTATTGTTGTTGTAAAGCATTAATGTCAAAAAGAATAAACAGGAAGGTTTTCATGCCTTGATAGGCAACATTTCGTATAACAGCAGCAGCAGTAGGCCTATACGTTTGAACCTGCTACAAAGCATTTAGATTATATAACGATTGTTTTTGACTGAGAAAATTGTATGGATAGTGTCAGTGAGAAATGTAATACTCATTGAGGTTTTAGGTGTAAGCTTATCGTTTGTGATATTGCATTCCAATCATCTGCAAATTTGAAACTTATACTGCTTTCCTATATAATGTAATCTCAATCGTATTTCACTAAGATATTTACTTTCGGAATTTAACATTTTGTTAAAATTAAGTAGAATAGAAGCACCTCTATGAAAAACTAAACACCAGTTTAATCTGAATTTAATAAGTAAGCATTAAGTAAAAGAAATTAAAAAGTAATCCTTTAAAAAAGTGGAAATTCAATTTAGATTTAGCAAAAAAGGAATTGTTCATGGGCGTAGACTTTACCTTCCAATAACTGTAATTGCATAAAGTAATTTATTATACATGAATGATCGTCAGATTAAAGAGTTTTAAAAAATACTATAAGAGTTTATTGCCTCGATTTTTTTGTTTTTTTTGGCAATAAAGTACAGACTTTGACTAAGGCGTGCTTCTCACTAGTCAAGAAGCCACATAGAAAAGAAATGCATATCAAAAATGCATATAGATTAAGACACTGCATTTAAAAATGTATTTTGAATGAATTTTGAAATGCATTTTCGGTGTCTCAATCTATATGTATTCTAATGCATTGCAAATGCATTTCTTTTCCATGTGGGAAGGCGTGATGTGCAATAATTAACAAAAATGTTTGAGTTTTTTAAAAACTCAAGAATTTGAGGAAAAGTGAAACGATATACCTCCTTCCATTTCTAATTACAATGTGCATGCTATGCATTACATCTCAGCAGGTTGGAAAGACAAATTGTTGACAACATATATTTGTACTAACTAGTGGCGCGAAGCTACAGGCTGTAAATTATCCGCGTTTTAGGTCTCGTGTTGATGCATGTTTGCAGACAGGCTATTTTTGATTTGGTTATCATCGAGTTGGAATTTGCATCCCTAAAAATAAGTTTTCAATTGCTAAGAACAAAAAAAAAGTAGAGGGAAACGAGAGCGACTTAGTTTGAACCAGGCCACTTGCTATCACCATATATTTTTACGACACTACCCAAAGACAACATCTGTACAATCTTATAATTTATATGTCAGTAGATGGCGTTCACAATAGACGCCAAGATGTTAAGGCGGATCCAAATATAACCCAAAATCAGTCGTACTGCATTATTTCCAGGACAGAAAGTGTATACATTCGTGGTCCATCAATATACACCATTCTTCCCAAATCTTTGACCTGTTGAATATATGACATGAGCAGAAAATACATATTATTGGAATGAAAGTGTCTTTGGCGTGAATTTAACAACATGAGAATGTGGCTTATTTTCTTATGTTTAGGAGATGAAGATATAAGCCAGATGTTGCACATATGGTATTCTGAGTATTCCCAAACTCATTTCCATATTTAAGGTGTAAGTCATCTTGCATATGTGCTAAATTTAACAGAAAGATTTACTCTATCTAAGGATTGTAACACTAAAAATGTTGTTAAAAATTTCGAAAAAATATACGAAAAACAACTATTGATGAATGATTGTTTTGACCCAATCATACTAAAATTAATTTCATCTTTTTTAGCATATTGAATTGAATGCTTTGATAAAGTACTTTGATACGAAGTTTGAATAAAGTACTTCTGATAAAAGATTGTTTTTTTAATTTTATCATTCAGTAGTGTGAGGCGCCCATAACCACCAATTAATTTACATAACAAACACAAGCTCAAAAATAAACCATTCCTTAAATATCAGTAATAGTGATTGAGAGCCCCAGTCATGTACTTATTTATATATGGTGTGTAACGATCCCCTGGGGGCCAGGGCCGCGGATGGCGGGAGAATGACGGCCTGGCACGGTACTCCCGGAATGTGGAGTATGGGTGCAGGGGATCGTTGGCATACCTGGGTTGTGCAATTGGCATTCCTGTGGCCCAGGTCACCACAAGGGGGTGGAAGCTAGTATAAGGAGACCTGGGCCCACAGGTGTGGTGTTGTTCTGATGTTGGGGCCTGACCGAGCTGGTCAGCCTCCAGTGATGTTCTTGTTTCGCGCCGTGTAGTCGTGGTTTGTTTTTGTAGTAAGTCCCACAAGTTGGTGGGCAGAGCGCAACGTTGTGTTTTTCTTGATTAAAGGGACCAGGAGGCTGTCCCGGTTTTCATGTCTTGTCATATGCCGGGGCCCTTATTCGATAGTGTGGGAGATGTTGCTACATTCCTCGATGCCTTCGAGGGCATGGTCCAGGCTGAGGGGTTGCCGGTTCACAGTTATCCACGGCAGTTGCGGAGTCAGCTGACGGGCCAGGCCGCGAGATGGTTTGTGACACGCAGTCCACAGTTGTTGCGGTTGTCATGGCCTCAGTTGGCTGCCCAGTTGCGGTTGTTTTTTGGGGCGTCTATGTATAGTCCTCGTATGTGGGGGCAATATATATCGCGGAAGCAGGGGCCGAATGAATCGGTCCGTGGTTACCTGATTGAGATGTCTTCTAGAGCACATGCCTTGAATCCTGCAACCCCGGTGGGGGATACCATCCAAATCATCTTGGCGGGGTTATTGCCATTTTATCATCTGGCCCTGGGGGGCAGGCGTTTCACCGATCTGGATGATTTGTGACTGGCCCTGGTAGACCTGGAAGAGTCGCATTCGTTCGGTAAGCCTCCTGCGTCGTCGTCGGCGCCGGTGGGGGGCCGTGTGGCCCCAGTTCTGACGGTGGCTGGGGCCCTTCGGCCGTGAAGCCACGGCAGGCTGGCTGTTGGTGGTCATTTTCGGCAAGACTGTCCAAATTAAGACAAGACCGCCGTGGAATGCGGTTGCATCCGTTGGTGGACCATTGGGTCTCAAAGAGGTGCGTCCGGAGGAAGATTTGGTTCAGCCGGGGGTACCGGGTTTGTAGGTTGCTGCGCCGCTGCAGGTACCGGTCCTGGCAGTGCCAATGGATTCGTGGGATGCCTGGGCGCCATCGCCTACAGTTCTTGTGGCGATAGGGGCCAAGTCGGCAATTATGACCGTGGATACGGGGGCAGTCTTATCTGTCCTGTCTTGGGACCTAGTGTCATACTTTGGGTTGTTTGTTTGTTTGGTTTATTTTTTTTGTTGGCCTATTTCTGCAATACGAGGGCTAAACACCAACGCCAGGGGATGGGCCTTCAACACCTACCTGGGAATACTTTGGGTTGTCGTTGTTGCCGTCGCGACCATTGCGGCGGTTGTACGATGTCTCCCAGTGTGACATTGACTTTGTGGGGAAGCAGAGGCCCTAGTGGTTGTTGGTGGCCACGTGTGTGTGCATCGACTTCGCGTGTTGCGTCACCCCTAGCACGTGGCGTTGCTGGGGTGGGATTTTTGCCATCGGACGGGGTTGGTTGCTTTGCCTTCCTTGCGTACATTTTGTTATCAGGATGCGCCGGCCGTTCAGTTTCCGTTTGCACAGGCGGATGTACTAGTGCTTCCGTCGCCACAGAGCGTGTCGGCGCCGTCTGGAGCTGCTCCGCAGGAGGATCCGTCGATTGTCCAGCCGAGGCATGAGGATTGGCGGCTTCCGGTGCGGCTGGTGCAGCCCGTGACGTTGCCGCCATGTTCCGAGTCGACGGTGTGGTGTGCACTCCCGTTTGGCATGCGCCAAGGTGATGTTATGATGGTGGAGCCGCTTCCGTTGAAGGGGTCCTTAGCGCGAGCGGCGCGGGATGTGATGCTTGTTGATGTCAATCCATGTTGTTAGTTTCAGGTTGCTAATTTAACAGTGGAGGCCCTGGTATTGGATGAGGGTTTGGTTATTGCTTCCCTTTCGGCGCTGCAGGACTGAGGTGGTGCCTATGGCTGGAGCAGAGGACTACATGGTATCGGCAGAGGGGGCGGGACAGGCCCCGGGTGATCTGTCCTTGGACTCACTTTTAAATTTGGGGCCCACCCTGTCCAAGAGGCAGCGTAGGGAGCTGCGGCGGTTATTGGGGAGGTATCGACGCGTGTTTGCCGTGAATGTGCAGGAGCTAGGCTTGAGTGATTTACCACCGCATGTGATCGATACTGGGGGTAACCCCCATTTATGTGCCTCCGAGACGGTCCTCGCCAAAAATTCAAGAGGTTGTTCGCCAGAAGTTGGCTGAGATGTTGCGTCAGGGGGTGGTGACCCCCAGTAAAAGTCGTTATTCCAGCCCCATGGTGTTAGTTAAGAAGAAGGATGGGGCCGCTAGGTTTTGTATCGATTATCGTAAGCTTAACCAAAGTACGATTATAGACAGCTACCCGTTGCCCCGGGTTGATGATGCCCTGGATGCTATGCAGGGGTCCGCATGGTTTGCGACTTTGGATATGCTGTCCGGGTATTGGCAAGTTCCTATGCCCATGCGGGATCGAGAAAAAACTGCTTTCGCCTGTTCGGAGGGGCATTTTGAGTTCATTCGGATGCCGTTTGGGCTTTGCAATGCCCCAGCGACTATGCAGTGGGGTCTTGATCAGGTATTCTTGCAGTTAAAGTGGGAGTCTTGTTTAGTGTATCTGGATGGTATCGTTGTGTTCGGTCCCACCTTTCCGGTTATTCTGCAGCGCTTGGCTATGGTTTTGCAATTATTGGTGACCCACAATATCCGATTGAAGCCCTCAAAGTGTTTCTTTGGGTTTGAGCAAGTCAAGTATCTGGGGCATGTTGTCAGTGCTCAGGGCGTAGCTACTGGCCCTGATAAGGTGCGTTCAGTACGAGAGTTTCCACGCCCTGCAACGCGCAGGGCGGTAAAAAGTTTTGTTGGGGCTTTGTGGTTATTACCGCAGATTTGTGCTGGGTATCGCGGCGATAGCTAGACCCCTTATTGATCTGACGCGAGATAGTGTCTCTTTTGTATGGTCAGCCTTGTGTGAGGATAGCATTGTTCGGTTGAAGGAGGCCCTGTGTTCCGCACTGGTGTTGTCCATGTTTGCTCCGGGGGGCCCATTGTGGCTCCATACAGATGCGTCCGGGGTGGGCCTGGGGGCCATTCTCTATCAGGATGAGAAGCCAGACCTACGGGTGTTGGCTTTTGCCAGTCGCTCCCTACTGCCGGCTGAAACCCGATATACGGTGACGGAATCAGAAGCCTTAGCGATTGTTTGGTCGGCGGAAAAATTTTGGCATTATTTGTTTTTGAACAAAGTTACCATTGTGACGGACCATCATGCGCTTTATCTTCGGTCGTTGAAGAACCCTTAGAGTAGGTTGGGCCACTGGATGGCTAAGATGGAGGAGTTTGTATATGATGTGCAGTATAAAAAGGGGGGTTGCATCTCGATGTGGACTGTTGGAGTCGATATCCAGGCCCGGGTTCGGGGTGCTTCCGTCGGTGGAGGATGCTGCTTACGTCTATTGCCTTCAGGCCCAGGTCGACATGGCACGGGAGCAGGACAATGATTCGGCGCTGCAGCAGTTACATAGAAATGGGGGTGCATCAGTGGCCCCAAGGGGATATGTTACCTTGGGGGACGTTGTGTTTTTACAACCCCTCTGAGCCCCCTCGGTTGTTGTTGGTGCTCCTGCACCATTTGTGGGAAGGGGTGATACGGCAATCTCATGATCATCCCTTAGCGAGCTATGTTCTTGTTTCGCGCCGTGTAGTCACGGTTTGTTTTTGTAGTAAGTCCCACAAGTTGGTGGGCAGAGCGCAACGATGTTTTTCTTGATTAAAGACTTGTTCAAGCGCATCACGGTGGTCAGTATTCGTGGTTCGGCGTTCGGTGTTCCGGGCTCGGACCTTACAGGTGTATTACACAATCGATTATAATAGTTTAATGGGTATATACATAACCCTCAAAGCCCCTGCCCCCTCTGTGATACCAGACCATATGATTGGCAACACCTCTTTTGCGCCTACCCGAAATCACTGATCACAATTGCAGAAGCACGCTCACAACCATTCCCACCCATATCTAATATCACAAATACTAGCTCACTAATATTAAAAGCAATATACCTGCCATTTGGCTGGTTTTCGTATAGCCGGCCGGCATATTAGCATCAGTCTAACATCCTGTCAATCCGCTAACAATTAACTAATAATTTCTTATGTGTCAAGACGAGCTGAGTCTCGTAGTGGCACGTTTAATACTCACTTTGTAGTTTAATTGAACATTTATAGGTATATTTAAATGGTAATCACTTACACGTCCTTTATATTTCGTAGATGTCTGGTTTGGAATGTCTGGTCGTTAAATATACACTTATATTATTATTATTCCTATAAGAATAAAAGCTTAGTTTTCCTGTTACTTTTACCAAAGGTTTAAGCCTGGTCTTCACCAAAACGTACATGTACGCATATACACGTTTTTTGCAAACATAGCAAAAAAGTTTGCCCTCCGGGTTTGTCTCAGCCGCCATTTTTTAAATATATGTAAATATTAAAATTGTACAGCTATTGAAGACATTTAAAGGTGCGTATACATATGCAAGCAGAACGCGAGCCGGACGTTTGGCGAACCGTACGGCTCGCAAGTTAGGACGGCGTTACATACAGTTCCCATACTGTTTGTAGAAAGGTCGAGAAGTGTTCGTGACGAGCCAACTCCTGTCGGTCTTTTCGACGAACACAAAGGAA
>JAQGAE010006320.1:0-10250 GCA_034696685.1 Julus scandinavius
ATTCAAAAAGGATGTCCTCAAGAGGGGGTGGGGTGTCTGATTAAATGTGTACAGGGGGTAGCCGTAAGTTTTTGGCGATGTAGGTTTTTGACGGTGTAAGTTTTTTGCAGCACCTTAAAAAAAAAACTTGGCTTCGCACATCCAGATGATTGAGGTCCAGATAATCGAGTTTCTACTGTACAGATTTCCTGTGCCAGCAGCTGACATACCATCACTCCACCGTCACCATATTTGACAGTTGGTCGAAGATTTTGTTTGTTCTGTTCCTCACCAGGTCTTCTCCATACGTAACAACGGCCATCTGATCCAAATATGTTATATTTATCTACATCAGTAAATATAACTATTCCAAAACTCTGGCTGTTTTTGGTAGTGTTCTTCAGCGATCTGTACTCTAGCTTTCTGATTTTTTTCTGATGAATGGCTTTTTCCTGGCCACTCTACCATTAAAGTTGTTTTTTCCGAGAACAATGCGCACAGTCTCAAGGCTAACACTTTTATGCAAATGTTTCTGAATCTCAACAGCAAGTTTTGGAGTACTTAATCGTTTTTTTTATAATATGACGAAGAATCCACCTATAATCAGTAAATATTTTGTTAGGACTCTGCCTTACTTTACTGACGATTCGATAGCAATTTTTATATCTCTCGATGATATTTTGGATGGTTGCGTGACTTCTAACAATCAATTCACATTCTTTTAACGTTGTATGGGCTCCCATTTCAAAAATAGAACACCTTTTCCGTGATGAATTAATATGCAAATTATTCCAAATATTTCTTCAACATAATGAACTTTTGACTGTATGGTTTTCACTTTGACATGGATTGTTTAAATACTTATTGTTATTTTCATCAATTTTGTTTAATGATAATTTTAATTTGTTGCTTGAAATGTAAGTAAATATACATTACATCATCATTTAATTCCAAGTTATTTTTAATCGTTAAATTAAAATAATAAGCTGCATACACAGCTGTCGAACACATGAGTATGGTTTTCAGTTTGAGCCACTGTATATGTAGACACATTTTTGGAGATAAATCTTGGGGATAAATTCTCCCTTCCCTCTCCAAGAAATTCAAGAAATTTACCAAATTTTGACCCGAATCCGCAAATTTTCTGGCATTTTTCTTAAGGTAAAAACGCAATTTTTCTAAGGTTAAAACGAGGACCACAGTAAACCATATCCCCTCCCCCTGAAATGTGATCACATATACGGACTTGCCCTTACAAAACTGTTACCAGCAGAGTAGTGGACATTTTAATGATAATGTAGTATTACACTGTACTCATAAGCAGTACTCTTCATTTGCCCACCCTAAAATTACTTAACAATTTGCCCAAGTCTGATTACTCATTTCATTTGATTACTGATTATATGTACTCTAGTCGTACAATGTAGTATCATTCCATTCATCTCCAAATTAGTACTCCTATAATGAGTACAATTTGTCAAAGTCTGATTCTGATGCTATTACTCAGTTCATATGAGTTATAATGAGTACCAATTACATGTACTCCGATTACTCAGTTCATATGATTACTAATTACACGTACTCTAGCTACTCGTACTATGGAGTATGATCATAGTGCATTAGTAATCAGTACTCCTATTATGAGTACAATTTGTCCAAGTCTGATTCTGACGCTATTACTCAGTTCATATGAGTACCAATTACATGTACTCCGATTACTCAGTTCATATGATTACCAATTACACGTACTCTACTCGTACTATGGAGTATGATCCTAGTGTATTAGTAATCAGTATTACTATTATGAGTAAAATTTGTCCAAGTGCGATTATGACAATAGTACTCATTTCATATGACTACTGATTACATGTACTCAGATTACATTATTCCACTGTAATCATAATCAGCACTCGAACTCATGAGTATAATTTGCCCAACACTGTTTTCCACCGAAACAAACGTGTTGTAATCTTCAAAAAAAGCATTTTTCTGCCAAAACACATGTTTTCCGCCAATAAAAACATGTTTTGGGCCCGTCCATAAATGACGTCACACGATTTTGGCAGATTTTTGACCCCATTGCCCTTCCCCATGTCACACTTGGTCACAAAAGGTAATGCAGACCCCCCTCAAATATGACATCACAAAGCTCTGCCCCTTCTCCTCCAAAGAGTCGTGGAATTGGGAGAAAAATATAACAGATTTCTGTGATATGGACCACATAAACATGTGTAATAAGTTTAATCAAAATCCCTTCAGCAAGAAGAACTGAAATGGTTACATTATCATTAAATAAATCAAAAAATTCAAAAAGCACAATGACGTGACGTCACATTTCTTAAACACCCCCCTCTTCCTCGTCACACACCGTTACAAATGTGTGAACCCCTTTATCCCCTTAGTGCGTGGCGTCATTTATGGACGGCCCCTTTTCTGCCAAAAAAATCTATTGTGAGATTCAAGATTTAGAAAAAATAAAAAAAAATTCCCTTTTTAAATTTTTTTTTATAAATCTTGAATCTTACACTACACAAAACACGTTTTTATGACAGCTATAGCAATTATCTTGTCATAAAAATCAGGTGAGCATTTTGTCTGCTTATAAGCTAAAATAGACTCAAAATTTGGTTTATATTTGATTCATGCTGTGAAAAACTTTAAACTGGCTACTTTCCTTCACAAAATTTCTACATTTATATTATCTCCACTCAATTCTCTAGCTATTTTTGTGTACCCTCTTACATGCCCTTGTTACTTTTAGGGGCCTAGGATAATCTGTCATGGACTTGTGGATAGAAATAGACCACAAAAAACGTTAGGGAAATGTCAGAGTATGGTTTCAGTGGTCACACTTCCAGAAAACGATTTTTTGGCAATTCAGCAAATTTTTACTTTTGACGAAATTCCTACATTCCATGATACATATCAATCACAGAAAACACTTTTAATCTCTTGTTTGTGTTTCTTTTTATATACAAATAGTTATTAATGAGAAATATTACATTTGCCATGAAAGGTTGAGAAATATTCTTTACTTTGCACATTAATTCCAACAGGTGGCGCATGTGCTTGGTAACTTTTTAAGCACCTAAATTCAAATTTAAATTTAGAAATTGTTATTCTAATAAAACTTAACAATTTAAATCGATAAATAAATATAACAAGCGTTTGTATACATCTTAAAAAATGTGTATACATTTTTAGTTTTATTTAAACTTTTTTTGTTTGGAAATTGGGGGCTTTGCAAATTTGACCCATTGAAAGGAATAGGGTTCCATACTCCCTTAAGAAATATCTTGGCGGCATCAAAAGTCAGTCAAATGATAAATGGAAGAAATGTCTCATGGTCTTTCGATCAAGCTCTGAATGACATTTTATTTTGAGGGCATTAATAAACTCCCTCATCATTGGAGAAAATGTATTTTGAAAAAAGGAGAGTATGTAGAAAAAAACTAAACTTTTCTTTTTATCAATTGTAGTTTTTTTGTAAAAAAAAACAGTCCAGCTCAAACATGAATGCCCCTGTAGTGTAGTTTATTTGAACAATCTGCAGTAAAAGTGCCCCATAATCAAATGAATCATTGCAGTCTAAAATGCCCTCAGCCCTTTCAAGTTTCTATACAACCTCAAACTCACTCTCTAATTCGGTCGACTATGCTTGTTCTGAACTGAACTGAACCTGTAGCACATACTTTGTGATGGACCCTCCAGAAGGAGTTGCTACAGTAGTAAGAGATTTCTCTTCACTACTGCTCAATGATGGTATGCGTTCATAGTTATCACTTTCCTGTTTCATAGACCACCTCCATGTGAGCAAGCATTTAGCCGCATTCCTCCTCTACACGAATATTCTCCTCATTACCCAACCATTTTTCTATTAATGCTATCTCATGCTTTGCTAATATCCTTCCAATGCAGTGCAAGAGCAGAATGCATGCAACAGATTCTCATTTCCATCCTTACACAGATTGAATGTTGCATCAACTTGATAAAAAATATCAAGCCTCTGATTGATCTCCAGCGAGCCTGTCCTGGCCCTGAAAAACAGAGCACTACCATATGTTTAACATTGTTTCTGTTGCTTCCTTGACTTCCCTTTTAAAACCCATTTTAAAAAATCACCAGCTTCTCGCCTCCTTTAACTCATGTTGCAACTGATCACGCAGAAGCCATGCGAACACCTTATACGCATTACTGCTGATGTCAACTGATGTTTATTGCTGATGGCTATTTCCTTGTCATTTTCCTTTCTTTTAAATATCAGAGCTCTTTGTAGTGTCCTGATAGCTTAGCACACATGCACTGTCTAAGTACAAGTTAAACACCTTGGTTAAGTTATACGTGCATGTACGTGCATACAAGAATTAAAACTCAAACCTTGTTCGAACATACATGAAAATGTATGTGAAAGTGTCTCTACCAAAAAATGGAAAACTATGTGCAAATGTATGTGTGGTAACACGTGGGTGATTGTTGCTTCAATTGAGCCGAGACGACGGCTAACGGCTCAGCAGATACAACATACAGCCCTTTGCATTGAGATAGGTTATAACTTTGACATTGAATAAAAAAATAATGGCTTTACCGAATTACTTGAAATTTTGATCTGAGCTCCCTTATTCTTTCTAATCAAAAAACATCTTTTCGGCCATGACCTCATGGCATTGTTGATATGTTCCTGGGGAATTCTTTCGTACTCCTCTTTTAGTACATGTTTTAGTCCTTCTTTTGTCCTCACTCGTCGCTTTCCTAGATGTTGCAGCAAATATCCCCACAAAAAGTATACGTGAGTTGTCTGGTGAGTTTGGTGACCAAAGTTCAGGGCTGATAAAAGTTATTTTTTGTTTCTTGAGGTGCTGCAGGGATTGTTTTGCCGTGTGTGATGTAGCTGAGTCTTGCTGCAGGATCCCATCACCTCCTGGGTAGAGCCGGTTAGGGTCATCTTTAATTGGCATCAAAATGTTGCTAATGTTTAGTTCGACCTTTCATGCAAATTCCTGCCCACACCATCAAAGACTTTGAAAAGTTTGGGCACTTCACAAACGATTTTGCCTCCGACCGTTTCTGATTATTCCTGAGGTATTGGTGTTGTGTTTCTTGGTTGGTATCACACAAATGAAAGAGCGTCTCATCTGTACAAATTATTTTGTCTACATTCTTCGTCAGGAACCTTCTCAGTGGCAGCGATTGGGTGTTCCGTTTTTCCTTCTGTGCATCAGTCAGTCCATGGACTTTCAGTTTTTTTACAAGTCGCCTGTAAAGTGTTTTCTTAATATGTCTACTTACAGTAGATTGGTGAACTCTCAAAGTATTTGCCATCACTTTTTGAGAGCAGGGATTGTTTTTAGCAGCCATTTTTTTCAGTTTCTGTAGCCCGGTCACTGTTATCTTACGAAGAGGACGCTACTTTGCAGGTGTCAGGAGTGGTAATTTTACATTATTCATAGGTGTTTCAGCTTGTTTCTTCATACGAGTGATGTTCATCTTCGAAATTGATATTCCACGACTTTTAAATTACTTTTGAATCATACTATAACAGTATTTTTAGTGTAAAAATGATATTATCATAAGCCTTTCAAATTCGGAAAACATTTTGGGCGCCATTTTTTTATCAAACATTCACTGCACGTGCTGGAAAAGTTGGAGAGTCAAGCTTTCCTAATCTGCTAAAATTATTTCAAAGCACCTTATAGAATGGATTTTATTCAACTTTGAAGTTGTAACCTATCTCAATGCATAGGGCTGTACATTTTCCCCTTTGATCTAGACCACCTGCCGAGTGATCGTTCAAATGCACGTACATACACGATTATACATAAAAAATAATGGCAGAAAATACCCGGAGGGCAAACGTTTTTCGCAGATGTTTGTTAAAACATGTATGTACATACAATGTACGTCTTGGTGGAGACACACCTTAAGTAACTGCTCACCTTCCTTGCCTTGAAATTTAATAAACTCTTTTGAAATATTACGTTTCCCACAGTCTTTTTACATTTTAGAAGTTTGACTGCTCTTGCAACTTCTTCATGTTTCCAGAGATCCTCTTTGTAAGCTGTTGACAATTTCGAAATCCTAGTATTATTAGTTTTTACAAACTTGTTAGCATATTCCTCTAGCAAGCACAATAACTCCTCTCTGTCAGTTTACAAAACCCAATTCTCATCACGCTGTTCTGACATCTTAGCACCCTGTGGCTGCTGCCTTTCTCGAACATACTGACAGTATCTTTTGCTGGCATCTTTCCAAATGCAAATGATAGCCACCTGATAGTAGCTCAGTCAAATAATTTATCTCATGAACAAACTGAGAAATGTTTTGCATGAAGCTCACTACTTTGGAAGAGAAGCCCGGAAAAAGCCATTCATCTCAGAAGCAAACAGAAGAAAACGACTGGACTTCGCTAAGGCCTATCTTGACAAATCGAAAGATATATGGAATGATGTTATAGTTTCTGATGAAACAAAGTTCAACCTTTTTGGAAGTGATGCTCGTCGGTATGTGTGGCGGATGCCAAACTTGGAAATTCACAGAGAAAATATACTACCAACAGTAAAAAATAATGGGGGTGGAGTCCTAGTTTGGGGGTGCATGGTTGCAGGTGGTGCAGGAAATCTGTGCTTGATCAAAGGGATCATGAATGCAGATGCATAGATCAACATTTTGCAAGGCAATTGGAAGCAAACTGCAGTTAAACTGGGCTTACAGACATCATTTGTGCTTCAGAAGGACAACGACCCCGAACAAACAGCCCACAAAACAAGGGGATGATTGCTGTACTTGCTTGAGGAATGGTGTAAAATATCAAATGAAAGGACAAAAACTCTGGTTTTATCCATGCCAAGAAGGTTGCAGGCCGTTATCAATGCAAATGGGTTGGAAACAGAATATTAAATGATTATTTTTATGGAATTACAGACCTTTTTCAAGTGAATGTCACGATTGCCAGTACTTTTTTACGTACATTTTTTGCTATTAATTTTAATGTCCCTTTTGTGTTACTTGGGACCCCATGCATGTGGCCCCTTAGAATCCTTACCTGTGCTTTTTGGACTCTCTCTTTCTCTTGTTCCCTAACCACTGTCCTGTGTGGATGTGGTATACTTTTGCTGTGTCAGCAAACCATGGTGTGTCCATGCATGGCGGCCCTGGCTCTCCACTGGACGCTGTGACGTCATGACGTCCTACAGCCACTGGGGACACTGACCACTGCCCAAGGCCATCTGGGCTGACGTAGTGGTCAAAGCCCTGTGGCTCACTCTCTTGGCCCCCAGCGCTCCTCGAGGTGAGACGTCTCTCCCTCAACAGCAGCTTTGCCAAACTAACTCTATTTGTAATAATTGTTTTGTTATTCTGTTAACCTTTATACTTGTCAGTATCTTTATTGTGCCGTATTTTAAATAAACAACTAATTTAAGTAAACACCAACTTGTGTTTAATCGTCGATTCTTGGAGGTCAGAAGATCTCCAAACCGGTGACCCAGACATTTCGAAAACGCCATTTTTATACAACTTGCTTTCAACAACTGAACAACTTACCAGTATATCCTGGATCGTGCCTGGATCCCACGGAACAATTTAACTGTAAGTAGCCTTCCTGGCCACTTTGAACTTTGTTTGACTACACTCATCTGCCACCCACATACACCGCCTTCGAACAACATCTACCACCACTGACGTCCTACTGGATTACTGAGTGATATTTTTCTCGTACTTTTGGAGTTCTGGCAGCATTTTTCGTACTTTCAAAGTGTCCTTTTTCTTCCACGTGCACGCACTGCATCATTAGACTTTTGCAGCCTTTGTCGGACGCCATCTTGCCCGGCGGCCATCTTGGAATTGTCATTTCCATTTCCGGCGCTATTTCCTCTTCTTCCTACCAACGAATTTGTTCCAACCGTGAAATTCGTTCCCAACTTTGCAACTGATTCCGGATTGGTCAATTTGTTCTTGTCTACTTCGTTAAACGAACATTACTACTAATTGTTGCTAACCTTTCATACTGTATTATTATTTGAATTTGAATTGTTTTGAACTATTTTGAATTATTGAATTCTTTGCAATTTTCGAATTATTTTAATTAAATTTTTGTTTTTCATTGCAGATTATTTGTACGTTTTTCAACGAATATCTTTGTATTTTTATTTTCTGTTTTTCATTTTTGGTGTTTTAACCTGTTTATTGTTTTTCAACCCCCCCACTATTCATAATTCTTTTCACGTATTGTTGCAGCTCGTTAATCCTTTTTATTGCTTCGTGTACGTTTACTCATTTGTGCCTTTTATATTGCTAATCAGTTTTGTTTCAGCATACTTATCTACGCTACCATTATGGCACACGCTTCGCACGATTTGTTGCACTTTACAGTGGACGGCATCGATACTCCAACTTCCACCGAGGGTGAGCCAAAGCCTTTTTCTGAAATTGGACACCTCGCTTTCCGTCCTCCACCATTTTGGCCGCAACACATTGAAGCATGGTTTGTCCGTCTCGAGGCTGCGTTTCTGACAGCTTCTATTTCCTCAGACGTTCGGAAATTAAACACAGCCGTCTTCACCTTAAACCAAAATGTAATCACAAATCTAATGGACTTAATACAAAATCCTCCGGCCAAGTCCAGCTACGAAACGATGAAGGAACGTCTGCGCAAGATGTTTGGTGAATCTGAGTACGCTAGATTCAACAACGTCCTCTTGGATATGCGAATGGGTGATGCCAAACCATCCGTTTTTCTAGCTACATTGCTCTCGAAAGCCGCCACCGTCGGGATCTCGGAGAAGACAGTTCCCCATCCATGGCTCCAGCGTATTCCAGCCTCCATTAACATGGCCCTTGCGCCATTTCACAGCTCGACCCTGGAGGCTTTAAGCTCGATGGCGGACCAGGTTTTCGACACGGCCGCCTCATCGTTCCCAGCAGTCCACCAGGTTTCATCACAAGTTCCCGGATGGGCCTCTCAGCATCCACCACCATCCTCCCAGATGGAACTTGCCATCAGCATGCTGACGCAGTAGTTGGCCACTTTACAAACCTGGGTAGCTGGCATTAAAGATAAAGTCGGCATGGGAGAGGACAACGTCTGACGGATCCGCTCTCGCTCCCGCGGCCCGTGCTCTGCCTTGCGCACGCGGTACATCTCTCCGCCTGCTGACTCTACCATCTGTTGGTACCACACGAATTTCGGGAATAAGGCCAAGCGTTGCAATCTGCCATGCACCTTCAAGGATCCGGGAAACTAACCTGCAAGTCACAGGAGTTGGATGCCTGTGGCAATGGCTCATCCTGTCGCCTTTTCTTTTTAGACCACCATTCGGGCCTACGTTTTCTCATCGATACAAGCGCAGATGTATCGGTGATTCCCCCTACTACGCTCCAACGCCATTCTCCTGGTTCCCTCAAGCTTTGTGCAGCCAAAGGTACTGCAATAGCGACGTACGGCGAGCGTATTCTCACTCTCAATCTCGGGCTCAAGCGGGAATTCCGCTGGAATTTCCTCATCGCCGAAGTCGACAAACCCATCATCGGTGCCGATTTTTTGAACCACTTCGTGTTACTGGTTAATCTCAACGCACGATCCCTCATCGACCGCACATCGTTGCGCTCTACAATCGGCTCTCTGGACAGCAGTCCCTCTCTCGGTCTCCGGGTGGTACGTACATACAATCGGTACGACACACTCCTTGCCGAGTTTCTTTCACTCACCCAACCGCATTCAACGGACACAGTCAAACACCAGGTGGTGCATGTCATCGAGACCACTGGCCCTGCTGTCTTTGCCAAAGCCCGCCGCCTCCCTTCAGATCGCCTTGCTATCGCAATTTTCGAATTCCAGGACATGATAGACAAGGGCATATGTCGTCCATCATTAAGCTCTTGGGCTAGCCCACTCCACATGGTCCCTAAAAAGACCGGTGGTTGGCGGCCTTGCGGGGATTACCGTCGTCTAAACGCCGCTACAGTACCGGACCGGTATCCTGTTCCCCACATTCAGGACTGCGCGCAAAGGCTTGCTGGCTGCAGCGTATTTTCTAAAATTGACCTCGTCAAAGCCTTTCATCAGATCCCCGTCGCTCCAGAAGACATCGCAAAGACAGCAGTTATTACTCCGTTTGGTCTGTTTGAGTTCCCGCGGATGCCGTTTGGTCTCCGGAACGCTGCACAGACCTTCCAGCGCTTTGTAGACAATGTCCTCCGCGGTCTTGATTTTTGCTACGCGTATATCGACGACATCCTCGTAGCATCCCGCACGGATGAGGAACATTACGAACACC
>JAQGAE010006321.1:0-10249 GCA_034696685.1 Julus scandinavius
GGTAAAACGAAATCGGAGGTCAAACTATGGTTAACTACAGTTTGACCAGAGGTTAAATTTAACCACAGTTGGTAAGAGCGGCCCTAAATGACCATATCAATGAATGATTCACATTTAATTTTTGAATGGCCATATCCATGAATGAACCATATTTAACATTTAACTGACAATGTCCATGAATGAACGGTATTTGGAACTTTGACTGATCATATTCATGCATTGATGGTTATGCTCATCATATAGTATGTACATGGTCATATCCAAGATGTCCAGATGTGTTTTATTTCTATTGTAGCCCAATCTATAATAAGTCATCTATGTTTATATGTATACATAGATTACACGTAATATTTTAGTATTATAATTTCAATTTCATGCTAATATTTGTGGTCTAATTTGCATATTTTGTATTGTTTACAGGTGTTTTCTTGTGTCCTTATTTGTGACAATGACTTGAATTAAACCTCGTTTGAAACAACCAAAAGCGAGGTAAGTTTCAGAAATTGAATCAATATACACTACTTGTATGTACATTTAATTATTTACAAATTTTTATCGCAAATGTGTAATCTAACATTACATTCCCACAAACTAAGACCCGTGTATAGTGACCTTATTTCTCCCATTGTGGGCTATAATTAACGGATTAATTAATTATGGAGCCTGTATCAGTACCCTAATTAGATATACTTAAAAACGCAATCGCAGAGTGGGCTTAGGAAGTACAATAGCCTAGCCTCCACTCCAAATATAATTAATCCGATTAGCGAAGAATTAATTATGCACATCACTGCAGGAAAAAGCATTATTTTAAAAAACAGTTTTCTAGTGTCATTACTGAATCTGTATGTCTTCATTCCCATAGTGACAAAAACGTATTGCATTTCCAAAAAATCCACGGTATATATTTCACGTTTCTTAGGTGTATGTCTCCAAATTTATTTAGTGCAGTGAAGCTTATGTGCATTGCAGGGAATCTTGGGTGCATGGCAGTGAAACTTGGGCACATGGCAGTAAAGCTTGAGTGCATGGCAGTGAAGCTAATGTGCATTGAGAGTGAAGCTTGAGTTCATTGGCAGTGAAGCTTGAATGCATGGTAGTGAAGCTTGGGTACATGACAGGGAAGCTTGGGTGCATTGGCAGTGAATCTTGGGTGCATGGCAGTGAAACTTGGGCACATGGCAGTAAAGCTTGAGTGCATGGCAGTGAAGCTAATGTGCATTGAGAGTGAAGCTTGAGTTCATTGGCAGTGAAGCTTGAATGCATGGTAATGAAGCTTGGATTCATGGCAGTAAAGCTCAAGTGCATGGCAGTGAAGCTAATGTGCATTGAGAGTGAAGCTTGAGTTCATTGGCAGTAAAGCTCCAGTGCATGGCAGTGAAGCTAATGAGCATTGAGAGTGGAGCTTGAATGCATGGCAGTGAAGCTTTAATGCATGGCAGTGAAGCTTTAATGCATGGCAGGGAAGCTTGGGGGCTTCGGCAGGAAAGCTTGGGTACAATGGCAGGGAAGCTTGGGTGCATCGGCAGAGAAGCTTGGGTGCATGGGCAGAGAAGCTTGGGTGCATGGGCAGGGAAGCTTGGTTGCATTGGCAGGGAAGCTTGGGTGCATTGCAGGGAAGGTTGAGTGCATTGGCAGTGGAGCTTGGGTGCATTTCAGTAAAGCTCGAGTGCATGGCAGTGAAGCTAATGTGCATTGAGAGTGAAGGTTGAGTTCATTGGCAGTGAAGCTTGAATGCATGGTAGTGAAGCTTGGGTTCATGACAGGGAAGCTTGGGTGCATTGGCAGTGAATCTTGGGTGCATGGCAGTGAAACTTGGGTGCATGGCAGTAAAGCTCGAGTGCATGGCAGTGAAGCTAATGAGCATTGAGAGTGAAGCTTGAATGCATGGCAGTGAAGCTTGGGTGCATGGTAGTGAAGCTTGGTTGCATCGGCAGGGAAGCTTGGGTGCATCGGCAGGGAAGCTTGGGTGCATCGGCAGAGAAGCTTGGGTGCATGGGCAGGGAAGCTTGGTTGCTTTGGCAGGGAAGCTTGGGTGCATTGCAGGGAAGGTTGAGTGCATTGGCAGTGGAGCTTGGGTGCATGACAGTGTAACTTAAGTGCATTGATGGTGAAGCTTTTATGTGTACTGTGGTGAGACAAAAATGTTTCATCCTATGTACTCGAAGGGGAAAGATTGCCCAATAGTAGTCTATACTTCTGTTCTTAGCACGATTATCAGTTAACATAACTCTTGTGTTATTGAATTATTTCCGTAAGGCGAAGCTTTTTGAGAGTTATAGGAGAACTGGCTGTAAGATTAGCACCGTCGATCAAGACGTCCCTAGACAATACTTGTACATGTGTATAACGGGGCTCTGTATTGATTGTCGTGGAAACCGTTTTCACGTGGGGGATAACTTTAAGATTTATGTCTGGATTTTCAGATCAAAAATCTTCTAAGACTGTCCAGGTATCTATTTAATTAAAGACACTATTATTTTTCATTTACAATTTATAACATTTATTGCCGTCAAATGTGTATGAGCATGTGAACCATGTGTATTGCAGCGAAGCTTGAGTAAGCATTGAAGCTCATGTGTATTGCAGTGAATCTCGTGTGTTTACAGTGAAGGTTGTGTACTGCAGTAAAGCTCGTGTGTTTGCAGCGAAGATTGTACACTGCAGTAAAGCTCGTGTGTATTGCAGTGAAGCTCGTGTGTTTACAGCGAAGGTTGTGCACTGCAGTAAAGCTCATATGTATTGCAGTGAAGTTTCAGTACTGCAGTGAATCTCGTGTGTTTGCAGTGAAGGTTGTGTACTGCAGTAAAGCTCGTGTGTTTGCAGCGAAGATTGTACACTGCAGTAAAGCTCGTGTGTATTGCAGTGAAGCTTGTGTGTTTACAGAGAAGATTGTGCACAGCAGTAAAGCTCATATGTATTGCAGTGAAGTTTCAGTACTGCAGTGAATCTCGTGTGTTTGCAGCGAAGCTTGGGTACTGCATTGAATCTCATGTGTATTGTAGCGAAGCTTTTACTACTTGTGTGAAGCTCGTGTGTTTGCTGTGAAGATCGTGTATTTACAGCGAAGATTGTGTACGCCGGTGAAGCATATTTGTGTATAACATAGGATCGCCCTAAATTAACTTTTTCTTCAAACCATTTGCATAAGGGGGAAGTTTCAGGGCTATTTTAATAAGTGTCGCAGTTTATGGCAGTGCAGCCCTATTAGTTTATTAGGTTTCTACGGCAGCGCCACCTCTAGCCGTTCGTAGTACATGCTGCGGCCATTCGGGGAATTAATAACGGCCTCATTAATCGTGTTTAAAAATGCCAATGACCAATCCATTAATGCGTGTGTGTCGATCATTATCCCTCCTCGTTATTAGTTGCGATTTCGCAAATGCCGTTATGTCCGAAATAGGACACGCCACATGCATCGACCTCACTTGATGACGTCAGATTGGAGATTGTTGGCAAGAAAACAGGGCCAATCTGAACTTATATATAGACAGAGCGATGGTCAGGAGCATGTGTCTAACATGTTGATAAATGTATAAACCTCAAGCTTGTAGATTTTAAATATGGGCTCCCATATCACTTTACATGGCAAGAATCAGTATTTGCACCATTCCAGGCTAATTTGGCCCTGCCCTAAATGACATATATATGAAAATTCGAAATTTAAGACAAGCCCTTATAGCATATGACCATTCGGAGAATAAATACAATGTATAATGCATACATATGTAACTAACATAACTATTAGCAGTATGACCAATACATTATGGTCTACATGATACGACCGTGCAGATACATGCCCATATCCATTTAAAGAATAAATATTGTGCATAAATGACCATTCATTGATTAAATACGGTCCATAAATGACTGCTTACGGCACTTCACTGTACCTAAAAGTCCACACATGTTCATAGCCCTTTCACCAGGCCCAGAGATACCTTAAAATTCTATTTGGTCCATTCATGCCTATACATTTTACTGCACCAGTAGACCAATGGCTAAATACAGACCATACACATGTTCATAGCCTTTCGCCAGGCAGGCAAATTCCCAGAGATACCTTAAAATACTATTTGGTCCATTCATGCCTATGTATTCTATTGACCATACATACACATGTCTATATATGGCTATTCAAAGTCTGGTTTTGGCCCCTTCACTGTACCTACAAGCCCACACATGTGCATGGCAATTTCACGCCAGGGATACCTTTAAATACAATTAATTAATTTGACAAGTTTAGTTATGGAAGCCCTTTCTCCCGTGATGGCAGTCTAGCAAAAACTTGGCTGAGACTTTTTTTAAAAGGTGTTTGAAAAGGACAGACGTTGATATCATTCCTCATATATTTTTTTATGATCCCATTTATTAATAATTAATGTGTGCATCGAATAAAGTAGAAGCTGGAAGATGTATTGTTCTGACACCATGCATGTCGCGCCCCCTGGCGTTGACCGACATCCTTGCCATCTCTCTTGTTTCCGTGCAGCCCTGCGATTGATTTTGGACCTGAAATCACGTTTTGAGTGTGTAGTCGAAGGCTGCTTGGGACCAGTCGCTTTACTTCTTGCTTCTTGCGTGCCTAAAGCACCAATAGCAAACGCATTGTGGTTTTTTTTGGGTTTTTTCCTTTCTATTGTTCTTCTATCTTGGATTGTGAGTTTGTGCTCAACTTTGTGTGTGTGTGCCCTTTGTCGAATGAGGGTGTACTTGAACTTGCCATGGACCACGACGCAGACAAAGTGTCAGGTACAGTTGCGATTATCTTTTCTTACTGTTCATGGTTTAAGAAAAGTATTTTGTAAGAGTTTACTCTTTATCGCATAAGTAGCAAAGGCTTGACAGTTGCTCAATTCGATATTTGGGGCTTTCTTGTTCATATATGGGTCACTCGTGTTTGCTCTTTTTACCTTTAATTGAAATTTTCTTGGACGAGTACATCAGTTGCTCATTGATATTCTTGTGAAAGAGTATATAGAGTTTTGCGTATTTTGAAAGCAATGACAGTGAACTTTTTTTTGAGAAAACGCAATTGTGCACCTCCACTGGTGTTATTCCATTGCCATTTTTTCCTTTGCTTATCTTGTGAATTAGGGCCATTTTGGCCAAATGCATGTTTGCCACTGAACTCATCGCTTTTCTCGTGAAAGAGTCTAGCGAGTACAACTTGCCCGTTGCTCATTTCGATGTTGCTTGCTTTCTGTTCATACATGGATCATTCGTGCTTGTTTTTCCTTTACTAATCCTGTGAATGAGTACAGAGATCTTGAGTCTTAAGTCCTTCTTAATATTGCTATTAAATGCTTTGCTATTCTTGGAAAAAGAGTATACCGAGTTTAATGTAGTTACAAAATAATGATATCAACTTTCATTCTACAAATACATTTTTGAGCATGCACTTATATTGCACATGAGTGAACTTCTGGCTATTCCCATGAAATATAATGTTTGAGAATAGTTTACAAAATAAAACCAATAGCAGTGTGTCACATTTTCTTAACTGAATACACACTCGTCGTTATGAGAAGCTGATGGCTAAACTCGTACAAAAACTAATTGCTTATCTTGAGGAAGAGCACAAAGAGTTTGACGTATCTTAAAGTGTGACTACTATGGGCCACTTTGGCGGGTTTTTTTTTGGCCATTCTGGAAACATGCTCAATAATTACAACTGAAAGCTAACCATGTCAAATAGAATCAACCCTCCTCTTTCAGAATATGTCATTAATTTTACTGTCGGATTAACAGGTGTAAGGATATTCCCAACTCTAGTTTTGGTCACTTCCAAATTACCCCGCCTATGTCTGTTTTTTGTCTAACTTGGCCTATAAGTTTATGTATAAATGTTTGATATTCATATGGATAGTAACCACTATTTGCTCATGTATATATAGTAACTAATATTTACCCATATATTGACCTGTTTTATTAACAGCGGTATTAGTTTTTCCTTCCGAGATGATGGTTTGACGACATTAGCGAAAACACAAAACAAGTGATAGAATAAAAATGGCCGCAATTTAGATTATGCTGAATCTAGAATTTTGATAAGTCCCCATAATAGGACAGAAGTGTGTTTCTCTCCAACTGGCTGATAAATTCGCACTGAAACCCACTTCCTATATTGGGCAAAATGATGATTGGACCAAAGTTACTACCCATGTTCCAAAGTAGCCACATTGTATGTTATATATTTTTTGTTTAGTGTACTTTTTTAGTGTTTTTATTTAGTGTTTTTTGGTTAGTGGGTTTTTATATTTAGATTGGGATTATTTTGATCTACAGCCACAATGTTAGTGATTTTGTGTGGTACCCAGAGGAGGGTTTGGAAATCCAATGTCGGGTATAGATTATCCAGGTATTTGAGTTTTATTATCCGTACTCAACTACAGTGGAACCTCGGTTTACGAACGTCTCAGTCTACGAACGCCACATGTTGTTTCACTTCACGAACAATGCTTCAGTTCATGAACACGCACGCACGGAGCACATGCATATTACATATACGTATAATATCATGTAAATTTAATATGGTTAGTATGGGTTATTGTATAAAGTAAGTTATAGTTCTCGAGCTATTTCAATAGCAGCACTTGTTTGAATGAAATATAATTTGTATAAAATAAAACACTCTTCAATGAAATTACTTTTAAGTCCAGCAAATTTAATTTTTGTAGTTTTCGGTAAGATTAGTTTGATTGCTGGACAATCAACCAATCCAAATGTTATGGATTGCAATATCTTACAAAATAAAGGAGAAATTTTACACATTTTTACAAAAACTATGAAAAACCATTCTGAATATTCATTCTACGTGAGTTAAGGTTCATTTTTTGGCGTTGTTAGGTCTCTGAAATAATGTAATTTTTAACAATGATGCCAAAGTAATTTTTTTTTACTCACTCTTAACAAACAAAACTTTAGCTGATCCGACGATTTCCTTTTTGTATTATTTCCACACATAAAGCCATAACATGTTAAAAAAATTCTAAGACAAAGAACGCATTATTTGGATTTACATTTATTGCAATGGGAAAAATTGATTCGGATCACGAACAGGGTCAAGGAATGGAGGTTCCACTGTACTTGCAGTCACTTCCCATCCCACACCCACCAACAACTTAACCAAACCACACCTCTTCCTCCTAGGGTAGTCATTCTGCCACCTCCTTCCTTCGCCACTGGATGTTATTTGTCCGCAAATAATAGTGAGAAAAATAAAATACATAATAAAATTATCAAAATTGCAGAAACTCAAGTTTTGCTCATCCCCAAATTACCACCGTCCATGTGTGGTTTTTGTCTAACTTAGTCTATAGTTTTACGTATAAATGTTTGATATTCATATGGATAGTAACCACTATTTACTCGTGTATAGAAACCTGTGTTAACTTGTTTTATTAACAGCGGTATATTGGTTTTTCCTCCCAAGAGATGGTTTCACGACATTAGCAAAAACACAAAACAGGTGACAGAATAATCTGTCCCATATCTCGCTTTACGGCCTAGATACGTTCCGGAAAAAGCGGAATATCGAATCAATTCTTTGTGCATTGTGAAACCCAGCGAAATTCTTTCTGTGGAATCGCTTCAGTGTTGAAGTACTATTTGCATATATCCAGCGGTCGAGTGGGTTACATGCTTGCCTCTCGATCTTAAGGTGCGGGGTTCGCTTCCCGGGAGAGGTTGGTGAGCATTTTTACGGATAGGAGAAATTCCCAAATTGGCCGCTCTTTCAGATGCTTTCAAAAGCAGAGGTGTACGTGTATACCAAAAAAGCAGGAAAAAGGGAACAAAAGTTTTGAAATGATGACGCTCTTTACAAAGCCAATGCGGGGCAGACCTCAACGTTGTTGTCTGGGATCCTAATTCCGGCTCTCCAACAAGACTTACATGTAACGTATATACAAGTATTTACACACATATGCAAAAAAGTTTGTCCTCCGGGTTTGTTTCAGCCGCCATTTTGTAAATATATGTAAATATCAAAATTGTGCACCTATTAAATGTCTTTAATAGTTGTACAATTTTGATATTCACATATATGAAACAAACCCGAAGGGCAAACTTTTTTGCACATGTTTGTAAAAACGTGTATATACGTACAATGTACGTCTTGGTGGAGACCCGGCTTAAGTATCGATGTTTTGATGACCCTGTTATCCCTACCGTGGGTTGGCTGCAGTAGCGGATGTTGTGGAACCAATATGATGACGGGGTGCGTCGCATAGGATCCTAGGAGGAATTGATTATTATGGTATAGTATGTTGGAAATTAGCATTCATACATGCTAATTGTCACCATCAGGGTCATTCTAAATGCCAAAGATGATTGGCTTGTCTCCAACCATGCTGACCCCAAATTCCAAGGGTGTTGGCATACCTTCAAATAGACTGTTCTAACATTCCAGGGATATGTTTGCCATGCCTTCAACCATGCTAATCCTAGCTATAAAAGCTACCTGGGTTTTGATCAGTTTATCCCAGATCAGCAGTGTGGGAAGAACAGGACCACTCAGCATTGCCTATTTATCACCAGACTTCTGTCTGATAAGACCAGGACCATTCATGGGCCAGTGAACATCGCTTGTTCACCAACCACATGCTAAATATAAAAACTGCCTTTTTAAGGGCCACATAGTATATAGAGAGAGAGAGCCAGTCCATCTTCAAATTATCAGCAGTATAGGACCCAGGTATTCGAGTATTTCCTTGTTGAAGTACACAGTTACTCGGGTATTGGGAAACATGGGCCTTGTTTGAACGATTTTTCACTGACTATAAACGCCACTGATCTAATGTTATCCAAGTTAAATGATCTCTTACATTCGAAAACGAATCTAAACACAATTGTACATTTCCTAATTGGTAAGACAACCGAGATTAGATGTTTTCTTTATATTAATTAACTTTAACGACTCGTTAAGATAGGAATAAAGTCCTTTTACACGTACACATCAGTTATGGTTTCTTATGTATATGACCCATCATATAAGCAAAATATGGCCCACACCTGCCCATTTATAGTATTCCCACCTGGGTTGAGTATTCAGTCCCTAGCATTATTTTTCCTATAAGGGGCCCCTTTGTTTCTTTGAGGCGAATTTTCATAGCGAGCCTTATATCGCGTTAAAGGAGAACTATACTGTAGTAGTAGTCGTCAATTACTTCCCTTTACAAAACGTAATCTCAGGAATTGGAAGCTTCTGGATTAATTGAATTAATAGCGGAAAATTTCCCCGTTTTTAAGGTTGCGATTGGCGACCATATATCCGTTTGTGCCTAGGCATATCTGGAGGAACAACAATTGCGTCTCAATTAGGAGCACCGTCATGTTTGCCTTTCTTGTTAGTTGTCTTTGACACCCCGAGGGGATTTCCCTTTGTTTTGCTGCAGCAAGTACCATTCACCTGATGGCGCCCCGTTCGCCCCTGTATGGAAAAACGGTAGCGTCCCCTGGCGGGGAAAACCTTATTCTTACCGCCAAACGTTTTCCACGCGTAGTGATGCAGCCGTAGGGTTCTTTCAAAATGGACGTAGCCGACACATTTGTTCAAACATACAAAGGCATATCCTATACATTTCTAAGCTCAACATCTCGCTATCCATTCCCCGATATTTTTACAGATTTTCTGATTAACGGAAATATCCTGACCTGGAATAGAAATTCCATCATAAAATTGGTGTTTATAACAGATTTATGCATAATTCCCGATTTTCCTGAGGTTTTAAAAATTCAAGTATATTTGAGGACACGTTTATTCTGGTGTCTTTTACCATGTCCACTGACCTTTTAAAACTATCATAGATAACCACCATGAACTGTAAAATACCATCATTAGTGGACTTCCGTAATGGTGTTCTCCCAGAAGAAATGTGTCCCCAACCCCAAATGTACTTGAATTTTTGTAACCTCGGGAAAGTCGGGAATTATACCTAAATTTGTGATAACCCCTTATTTTAAGCCATGTTCGCAGATGCATTAAGTGTCCTCTAACTAAGAGAAAGCTAAGAGAGAGTCACATAAGTGGACGTGCGAACGCCACTCTCCTAATAAATATTGCCTATTGCAATAACTAAAGAATAAACTACAAATCGAATTGTGGGACATTCTGGTAAGTTTTTGAGCTTAAAAATTTTCTTAGAATATAAGCAATTATGTGTATGCAATATATACAGGGTGAATAAAAAGTCTGTATCTTATGGTTTTTGCATCTAAATGATGGCCGATATCAAAATTCTGCTAA
>JAQGAE010006322.1:0-10248 GCA_034696685.1 Julus scandinavius
GATTACTACCTCGATTCTCAAGCCAGAGTAAGTCCACTCTCTAAACTTTTCATATAAAATTAGAAATCCCAATTTATCGTTAACACGATTTTCCCCCGCAATTTCAGTGTGACGGCAGAACTGGATCATGTCCAGATATCACCCTCGGTGGACAAGAGGACATCAGGACAGTGTCTGCCTTGAGACAAAATGGCGTTACTGTTGCCACCTATGAACGACCCCTGAGTACCTGTGAGTTTGAATAACTGGCCTCTGAATTGAACATGAACTATTTCATTATCTAAAAAAACTGTCGTTTTAGCTGACCGATATGACAAGCCTTATTTGGCCTTTGGTGATACCTACGTCATTGCTGCAGTGGGTCCAGTGGTCAATGGTGAAATTGATAAACATACACAGTCGACACGAGGTAAAGAACTTAAAATTCATGTTTTTACAAGTTATAGGGCTTAAAAATGTCCTAAATTTGGCGCATGCCGATTGGCTTAATATTTTACTACAGTTGCTTACCATGTCCCATATTCCTGTTGACAATCTTCCAGAAAACCAGAAAATCGACTTCAGCCGAGAGGGAGTCCGAAACTGCCGTGTGAGTCTGGCTAGCCAAATCAGTGGTGGTCAAGGAGGTCAGTACGGAGGTGGCCAATACGGTGGTCAGTCAGGAGGCGGCGGACAGTACGGCGGCCAATACGGAGGCACCGGAGGTGGATCAGGTTACGGCAGCAGCGGCACATACGGCAGTGGTGGCGGATCCTATGGAAGCGGATCGGGTACCGGCGGATCCTATGGAAGTGGATCAGGCACCTACACACCTTACGGTCCTGGAGGTTCTAATTATGGTGGTCAGACTGGAGGTTATGGATCCGGATGGTTCATCCAGCCTATCGAGAGAGAAACGGAAATCAGATGTCAGATTGGACCAGCTGGCGGAGATAAAGGCTATGCTGCCATTACTGGTAAGAATGGTGGTAACATACCATTTTTCGAAAAACATTAGATTCAAATTAAGTGCTCTGATCTTTTTTGGCCAACAGGAAAACAGTCATGGGGTCAAGCTTGGTGGTGCAATGACAGGCTCATTCCAGAAATTATCGTCACTCGAGGTCAGACATATACCTTCAACATCGAGGGCGGTGATGATCCGACCAACCAGGCCAAATATAACCCTTTTTACATCACGAGCAGCGAAGTCGGAGGCTACGGAGAACTTCAAGCAGAAGAGCGAACCGTAAGTAACTTTACTTCATGGACACCCTTTCTCTCATTGTGCACATATACAAAACTTTCCAAAGGGACCATCGACAAAGGACGTCTGGGAAAGAAGAGGGGAAGGGCTATTCAATATTCCTGATGTCCTAGAAAATTCAGGACATCTGTATAAGAATTCTTACAAATTTCAGTTCAATTTGGGACGCGTATCATTTATGGATGGCCCCAAACATTAAATTCAGAACATTCTTAACAGGATTTGAAGCCCTATCCTTTTCAACGGGTAAATTTGCA
Source organism: Julus scandinavius (assembly GCA_034696685.1). Lineage (NCBI taxonomy): Eukaryota > Metazoa > Arthropoda > Diplopoda > Julida > Julidae > Julus > Julus scandinavius. The sequence goes on from JAQGAE010006322.1 coordinate 1,504, forward strand.
ACGACACTCGCAGCCAAACAAAAAGAGATTAAATAGAAATCAAAATTGTTTAAAATAGGTTGATAAATTAGCAAGGTCATTCGCTCGTCGTTTTTCACTTTGAAATGGTAGATTTTTAAAATTAATAAACAAGTTTGAAAAATGTCTTTTAATTTGCACACGCTGCCAGCAGGTGGCAGCCTGAGATAGGCAAGTTGTGAGTGCAAAAATTCAAATAATTTAATTTAAAATAATCTACTATTTTAAAGTGAAAAGTGACAATCGAATGCCCTTGCTGATCCATCAAACCACCCCAAACAATTCTCACCCCCACCCAAACCTCCCTCATTCAACTGTGAGTATCTTTGCAAACCCGACCCATTGAAAAGGATAGGGTTTCAAACCCCGTTAAGTGCCCCATTTTTAAACTAAACAAAATGTTCCAGAATATTCCATGTGAAAATTCAAATACCGTTTTTTACGGACTATAAGACGCACCTTAATTTTTAAGCAATTAAAAAAAAAAGTGGTATAAGACGCACCTGAAATTTGGAGGCAATTTTTTGAAGAAAAAAGTGCGTCTTATAGTCCGTAAAATACGATAGGTAGCACTATTATCCTAGTACAGTAAAACCTGTCTAAAAGCATAAAATGTGCTGGTCCCAACTGATTGATGGCCCAATGACTGAACTCATTTTTTCTCTTTACAGAGAGAGAAAATCTTTGCTGGAGTGAGCACCGATTACCGTGGAGTGGTGAGACCAACATCAGGTAAGAATTCTTTATCAAGCCCATACCTCCCTTAACTTTACAGAACCATGCAGGGGGTCAGAATCTCTAATTTCCTCTTCCACTTTTTCAGCTGGTCGTTACTGTGAATGGCGCTCCCAGACCTTCGATGGTGCTCAGAACTTCAATTCGTTCGACGAGTTCAAGAGGACCTTGGAGTTGACATGCAATGATGGTATCCCAGCACGTCTTGTTTGGATTCCAGACGATGGCACTCCCGATGTGGTCTATTACCAGGTTGGTGATCCGCCCATAAGGAAGCGCATTTAGTATTTCTATGGTGAGACTAACCCGCTTTTCCTCAAATCTTTTACAGAGTTACAGCCACAAGAACTACGGTTGGAGAATCCGTGTCCAGGGCCGAGCTGGATTCATCCGCAACGGAGCTAGCAGTGCTCACACCACGCTGTCCTTCGTCCTTGCTACTGTCATGGCATCGCTGGCCGCCTACCTGACCCTGCGCCAATGAGGAACATTTTTAAATAAGGAGAAGTGCGCTTCAGAAATGTCGAAAAAGAATCCCCAAAATCCCGTTCAGGCTTAAAAAAACGTTTTTTAAATACAAACCCATCATCATCTTCATCTCATCATCGCTCGAGTCCATGTTTTCACGAGAAACTGATGTTTGGTGATCCTGTTCTCTAAAATAAGGTGCACAATTACCATTTTTGTGAAGAAAGTTTAAAAATTCAACAAGATTCAAATCGTTTCAAAATCCAAACAACAACAAAATAAAAACACCACATTCTCCAATTCTGGGTAAAGAAACTAAAAATTTTGAACTTAAGCCAGACCGATGAATGAATACAACTATAGATTGTTCAAATTTAGTTGCATTTGCATTACTCTAAATAAGTTTATCCCCAAATGTTCTACAACTGGCAGCTAAATAATTGGTGTTCAACAGATTGATCTGATAACAGATGATCTAAAATTTGATAAATTTTTCAAACATTTTTAATAAAATTCAGTGGTTGCACCAATCAGATGCAACGACCTCTTGTTAGCATATAAAATCACGGAATTGTGTTCGTTGTTTTGGTAAAACTTCGGGCATTTTGTTGAAAAATCTTTTTCGGTTTAACCTGCATCAGTTTCTGAAGTCTATCATCAGGTGTGAAAACATGGATTGCCGTTGAAACATTGGGGATCACAAAATGTGACATATTTCTGAAAGGTAATGCATACTCGTACAAACAGATTGTGATGATTTTATACCTTTTATGAGAATTGAATTTAGCATAATAGCTATATATGGTCACACTTCCCTCCGCGTGGATTTTTTTTATCTTGTTTATGCCAGATTTCACTAAAGGAATCTGTAATCACCTTTTTTCTGCAAAGATTAATAAACAATGTTTCATGGTCTCTTAAAAATGGCCAGCAAATCGACCAACTTCATAAAATGTTTCATCCTGTATTACAAACTTTGTACATCCAACGTTCTTGAAATGCCAGTAATGAATTTGCGGGTCCACGATTCTTTTTGTTGTTTTACATTTATGAGAAAATAGCCAAGATAAAATTTACAAAAGCAGTTACTAAAATAAAATGCTTAAATTGTTGGGACATTGAAATTTCTCAGCTTCCACACTTTAATACAAAAATGCTAAATTCAAAAATATCATTTTAGCAATTCCTGTTTTCCCAATTCTTTATCATGTCCATGTATATAGACTATACCTTCTGCACATTGCCTTTTTGACATTTCCATCAGCATGTACTGCCATCGTGAATTTTTCAGAAAATCCGTTTTTTTACTGCTGTTTTTCTGTAAGATCAAGGTGACAGTTGTGCAACATTGTTAAACATTCCTAACCAGCGCCCACCAGCTATGTTTATCGCAGTGTTTTCCAACCCATAGCTTAATTAGTTTTGTATTTTCACATTCTTTGTCTTTTATCTCCCAATTTCTTTCAATTTTGGTGAAGGGACGATTTTTGTATTTCCCTTCGAGATTCCCTGAAAGATTTTTATACAAATGACTTAGTTTATTTTAATACCTCTCCAATGTCGATTTTTTTACTTCCCTTAAAATTCCGTCGTAACACTGTAAATATGCACTAGATTTAAGTAAACAGTATTTTTGCATCTGTCCTGTAACAAGATATAACAAAACATGGATAAACTTGTGTTGGAAACTTCGACAACAATAAAAATTTTATACTTAAGGATGCCTCTTTTCAATTTTATCTTGATTAATTGTCGTATATGTCATCACATTTGGGAGGTGGGGGACATGGTCCAGAATCTTGGAGTGGACTATTTGACAATATATTTAGAAACGTCAGTATTATACAGGGCCTGGAAGAACCAAGAGTTGGCTCTGATGAAATAAAAAGCACACTTTTTCTACAAAAGTTTTTGTACTTTTACTTAAAAGGTGGACTTTTACCTAAGAAAAATTGCATTTTAGAAACAGAAAATCGTAATTTTACTGCATACAAAATTTAAAAAAAAAGCATTTTAAAAACAGAAATAAAGTTAAAATTTCAATTACTTAAAATTAATGTATACAAATTTCTGAAATACAAACACATTAAATAATGTGTGTGGTACTTTGATTATTTATACTAGTGGAAACTTCGTCAATCAATCAAGTCAACGGACCCTCGGAGTTTCATTGTGTCAATATCAAAGAAATCGATTCATGAATCTGCTAACGCCAATCTTTTTGAAAGGCTGTAAAGTCAGCAATTTTGAAAATGACCAAGAAAAAATTCCTGATGTGAAAATGACGATGATGAAACGATTCTCACATTTTCAGTTGTGGAAGATGAAAGTTTGCCATCAAACACCCATAATCTGCAAAAAAAAAAGGCTGAAATTGCATTAAGCGTTATTCACTCGGTAAACCCATGGCTAAATTTGAGATAGTCTGACCTTTGACATACATTGATGTATCGATCGCTTCATGGAGTCACTGAAGAATCTTGAATCAATGCTCAAATAAACAGAGACACACGCAATGGACATCAAAAATCCATTTACTCGAGCAAAAGGATACAAGAAATGTTATCATCAAAATGACATCAATGATATCATCCATCATCGGAATCGACACCAAACAACATGAGAGCTTAAATATATGAAAAAATTTGAAAAACACTGAAAACTGCACATGGCGGAAGCATGCCGAACTAAAATAACGATCTTGCCTAAATACATCAAGACTTTTTCAACAAAAAAACGTTTACATTTTATTTAGCACACGTTAATCCAAAATTTGGGGAACTATCTTTGAAAAAACTCCTAAAAATTTTAAATTAAGTTAAGTCTGATGAGACTCAAAACATTCGACAAACGAGTTTTTTTAAAAAAAGTCGTCATACAAACTGTGAATTACGTGTACAATCCCTAAAAGTCATGGTGAAAATCCCAGTTCAGCGCACTAAAATGAGCGTTCGAATAACAAAACTGGAATGTGGAAAGAAAAATGGGCTACAGTCTATACACAAATGGATATTAGCGGTTGAATTCCGTTAGAAAAAGATGAAATTAATTAGCAGATGTATGATGAACGCACTTTTACAAATCCCTGGCAAGTATCGTTCCTTACGTGTTGTCTAAAATGTTCACTAGATGGCACTGGGAGTGTAAACAGGGCATGATGGACGAGATTCGTATGCCGTATTTGCTGGTAAGCAAATAACTAAAAGAACAATTGGAAAAAACTTGGAGGAATACTAAACTTTTTTTTTAAGAAAAAGGGCATTATTGTGAAAATTAAGTTTTTCATATTGGTGATTACGCTCTCAAAAAATTCCCAGGATTGCGTTTTTAGAACAAAACAAACAAAAATCTTACTTTTCGGTTAATAATCCAATTTCAAGATAATTGAAAACTGAAATTTGAAGATCATTTTTATCTCCTTATTTTACAATTATGTTCTTTTGTTAATACATTAGCTTCGAAGATTCTGCTATATTGTTCTTATCAGCATATTTCAGCATCAGACAACCACACCCCTAGTGAGATTTTGCAACATAAGAAAAATACATTTAGATTCGTGACATGTAACGTCACATTACTTATACAAAACTGGCCAAACAACGCCTAGTAATGCGCACAAATTTAGTAAGCACAACCAAGGCCACTACACAATATACTACAAATAATCCGCCATTAATATTCCATGAACACAAAGTTATGAGGCGGATGAAACTGCAAATGCAACAAACAATTGCCTGAAACACATGTTCATTCTTTGCTTTATAAAAACGCTTATGACGCTTAGGGGAAACTTAATTTGACTGTATTTAGGTTTGATTTTACATCAAACCTGATGTAAAATTCGTTCGAAAAGTCATTAATATTTTTCTTACAATTTTTAGCTTTTCCAGTTTATTTTTATGATAATAAAATTGAACAGATTTTAGCACGATTTTAGAAAAATATCATCAGATTGATAAATGAAAAATTGCATGGTTGAAATGAAAATTGTATCATACGATCAAGATGGTCACACTGCAATACTAACAATGGAAAAGCTTTGAAATTTATTAAAATACTTTTAAAATATTAGCATGCTGTGAAAGCCTTTTATTTTGGACAAATTTATATAAGAAAACTGAATCAATTGCATTATAAAACTTTACAGAATTGGGAAAGCCGCTTAATCGAGTCAAACTGGTCAAGTCAAAGCGTGACCCGATAAACCGGAATCTAATGCTGATAAGTTTAAAACTTAACAGAGTTCCAATTCATTACTTTACAGTAAGCATGCATAGTTTTATGAGTTAAAAATTATGTATACCATTTTCAGTTATTTGAAAATAATTTGGAAAATTTTAGTTCATTCAGACACCGTCGTTAAACTGTAATTAACATATTCACCGTATTTCATCAATCGATTGTAAGACGCACATTAATTCCAGTACCACCAAGTACCAACAGAAAAAAGTTTTGATTCAAGTAAACAGACTTCTCACCCCATTTTTAGAGATGCTTCGTGGTGAAAATGTGCATCTTAGAATTGATGAAATACGGTAATTTGGTTTTGAATTAGTGTATTTCGAATAATTAGACCAAATGGGTACCAAATGAGTAAAAACAAAATAAAATGTATACATTAATATTATTTTAATTCGGGTATTGAGTCATGCATATTGTTTATAAGAACGTATTGGATAAATTCCATTATCCTGAAAATTGTATAGGCTACACATTATTATATTATAGAATATCCTGAAAACGTTTACAAAAACTGCAAACATTTTCAGAATATTCTGAAAGGGGAAAAATACTGCAAATATATCCAAAGCAAGTGTCTTTCGAAGTGCTTACCACAACTGTGGCTAATTGCATTATGACCACAGTGAAAATGTCAACTTCACACGTTTCAAAGCCATGAGGAACAACTTGACGATTGTTAATTCACTCACTAAAAGCATAATTTATGGCGAGATAAATCCACATCCAAGTTGACAATTAATGCCCAGGAGGCCACGTGCTACTGCGAATCCGTTTTAATTAGTCGTAAACATGCAAAAATCAATAACTTTCACCGTAATGTTCACCTAAGCGTCGTTCTGTGTATTATCTAGATTTAATCGTGTACAGAGTGTCCAAATTCATCACAAAAACTGTTTTTGGCTAAGAAAATCTAACATCCACAGGTGTTTTTAAAACAATTTTTTCTGTACAAAATTTTGTAATGTTTCCCCAAAAACAAAAAAATCGAAATACGAAAAGCGGTCAAAAAGTCTTGCATATTCGTTTATTATTCGAAAACCAGATTTAGTACAAACAAACTGAAACAGCCATTTTAAAGAGCAGCGAATTTGGTTTTAGCTCAATAAATGGCGCCACAATTCATAAAGAATTTCTAACAAACTATCAAAAACAAAATGGCGCCTCGTGTAAACTCTTTCAAGTGAGAACCAACTCATGACATCAAAAATATGGAAAAATGTGTCAACAAACTCGGGTCCTAACTTGAAAAATAGCAAATTTCCTGCTTATTAAAATGGCGATTTCAGTTTTTTTGTACAGCATCTAGTTTTTGAATATTAAACGAATATGCAACACATTTTGACCGCCCCTCAAACAAATTAGTGTCAAAGATTACATGTGCGGTTCAAATCTAAGCTATTTCATGCTTCGTGTAGATGAAAAGCCAATATTATATTAATCAAAATATATTTTTCAAATACTTAAATAAAATGTTTTAGCGCAACATTTTATTTTAAAAGATGAGGAATCTTGAAATTAAACGCATTGATAGTTTGTTTATGCAATTAAAGAAAACGCTTATTTTCAAAATTTCATTGGCGATAAGAAGTAAATAATAAAATTTTACAAATTGGCACTAATTCACATAGCAATTTTGTAAAAATCCATAATAAATCCATATAGAAAACAAACTCATTAATATATTGCTGAGCTATCATATATTAAAATAAAAGTAGTTCATTTCTACTATTTCAAACTTTGAAACAATTTTCGTAGACATCTCTAATATAAAAGAATAAAATCCACTATTGGTTAATAACTTAATAAATTCACCCAAAACGCATTTTAAAGTGAAAAATAATAGCCTCTCGCGTGATCGGTATGAAAATGAAAGCTAGCATTTTGGTAATGCCATTATGGACACCAAGTACAGAACTCCCAATTATTACTCTGTATATCAGATACTATTTAAGTTTGGAAACTTATTAAAAATATGTGAATTTTGGCCTCTAAAGCGTGAAAAATTTAAAGTCAGTCATTCTCACACATATTGCAAGGAAGAGATTCTTGAGGGGTGGAATCGTGCAAAATTTAACCTGGGTTTTGTGAAACAAAATTACTCTAATACTGAAATGTTCAAAAGAAGAATTTCTAAACCACAGAGCACTACAACCACACCTAAGTCTAAAATGGATCTCAAGCATGAGGGCTCGTACTTATCAGCAGCTAATGAAATTAAGTCACCAAGGTTGTAACTTTTCAACTTATGTCATCCTTTGGTTGACGATAAACACTGTCTCAATAGCCCTTAAGCCTGATGCCGATCTCATTCACCTTATCGGCAACTAAAATTGCCCCACCATGGTGCTCGAGTCACGGATCGGTCCCAAGCTTAGTTGCCGTTGCCACTATTATTGTTTTAACTAGATTTTTTCACCCTCTGATTGATGACAAGCTTACCAAAGTCTACATTTCTGCAAGTTTGAAGGATCATATTAATTTTCAAAATACGCTACGATTTGAGCCAAACAAGCCGATGATGACCAGCAAGAGTTCAATCTCAGACTCAGGTTTGGATGCAATGTTCAGTGGTGGCAAGATGGCGGTTCAGGGGTGGTTTGGGTTGACTAGATCCTGGCGTGACATCAACCCGACGCACTATTTCCAAAGTCACAAAGTGATGGCATCGCCTCGCATTTAAAATATGCAAAATGAAAACAAAATATATATATATATATATATCATAATATATAACAATACTATTGAAGGATATCTTACAACGAATCAGCGAAAGGGGGATATAAATTATGAATGTACACGTGAACGAGGAGGATCTGGACCCGGGGTACCTAGACGGTGGTCTCGCGGAAAATGCGAACGGGGGATCCGGTGTGGCGCACGTGGATATACCGAGTGACCGTCGTAGAATCGAGACTAGTTTGGTGGCGTGACACAAGCCCTGATAGGCACACGTCCAGCTCGGACTTTGGTGATGCACGCTCGGATACTAGGGAGAGAAGAAAGAAAAAAACAACCCAAAGAATATATGTTAAAGAACAGTACGATCGGCTGCATAAGGGGCCCATGAAGCAGGCACGACCAACTGATAAGTGGAAGAGGACCCCTAGATTTCTTCAGAAATACTCCCAGATTATACAGCCCTCTGCAATACCCAACTACTCACAGAACACCCGGAAGTCTTTGGAAACCTTTCTAAATTTCAGGCAGCTGGATCACAACCCTATCACTTTCAATGGGTGAAATTTTAAAACAATTCCAGCCAAACCAAAAGAGATTAAATAA
>JAQGAE010006323.1:0-10247 GCA_034696685.1 Julus scandinavius
AAAACATGCTTTTTCAACATGTTTTCAAAAACTCTGCTTTTGCTTTTGCTTTTGGTGCGGTGAAGTCCCACCTTTAGCCTACACGTGACACAAGTTTAATTTTATGTACACATCCTAATCAAGAATCATGGGAAAAGCAAGATCAGAGGTTACCAGACTTTGAGCCTGTTTAACATCTAGTCCCCCATTATAGCTAAAAAAAATGGGATGTTTTGGTGATATATTAATGTAGTTCAGTGGCCAAGAAATGTTTTTGAAAAAGGGCCAGATGGTTTTAGGTTTTGAAGTCAACTCACACTTCATAGTTATACAAAGTGAATTTTTGGAATTAGTAATTTCATGTTAAACAATATGTGGTTCTAAAATGTTTAATGTGTAGGATTGTTTTCAAATATAAAAGCATATTGGTTAGACGTGGTTTACCAACTCCTGGTGTAAATTTACAACAATGCAAGTTTTGAAAGTGAGCTTAATACAGGCTTTGGGATTCGAGTATATCTCATTTAGTTATTGTAAACTAAATTTAGATTGTAATCGAATTGTTCATCGTTATCATTTTCGAGAGGTTCGAAGTTGTGTAACTGCCACAATGATGACTTAACTTATTTTGTTGTCATTAATGAATCATGATACATTTTTGTTTGATTTGACACACTCATAATACAAACTTTTAATTAGTTTGATAATATTTTTTTAATTACCTGTATAATCGAAGTCATGATATCACATCAAATGGATGCTCTTTATTACAGAATTTTTTTTTCAAATGTAATCATAACGATCAATACAATGAAATACATGATGAGTAACTTTATACACTGTTACTAAAAGAAAGTGTTGTACAATCTTGCACATTTTCCTTAACCTGGATGTAAGTTTTAATGACCAGAGTGACAGACTTGAACATCACACCACCATTACGTTTCTTTAAAAATATACAGTAAAATTTTCACAAGTTATTCATTAACTTTCATGATTAATTGTACTGTATATCAATCTTTAAATTCATTTACATTTTTTTATTAATGCATTTCAATCATCAACATATATAATTATTTCAGTTGGGAAATTCGTGCACTTATAAAGTAAGCAAGCAAGATGTCGTATACGTGATGATACAAAGATCAGCTATGACGTCTTGTTGTGAACATTGTGTAAAACTTTGGTGTATTTTAGTTTCTAAGAACTTTTCTCACAAAAGTTAAACTTGGCTGATCAAAATTACCAAAACACAAAATCTAACAATCAGGAACAATATGCACAATGTCAATGAATTTGCAAAGTTTGTTGAAGTTGTTACTACAAAACTCTTACATTTTTACATTTGGCATCTTAAGAGTATACTGTTTATCCTTGGTGGTTCTTTGACAAAGCTATCGTAATCATCTATTGGTAGATAGCCAACTCATTAATTAATACTACAGATCTTAAATATCTTAAAACAAGATAACATTTCATTTTTTTCTATGTACACGAAACAAAAAAACATGATGTATTAATTTCAAATAGTCAACTTATGAAATATTTTTTTTTGTTGAATTCATGATTAAACATTTTTCGAGTTGATTATAAAAATAGAAATTTAATTATGAATCTTCGTCTTGTTTCGTGTATAAGATATTTATTTCAAACATTGGTAAAACTAGCAGAGCTTTGGCAAGTAACTAAGCTTTTGTGCAGTGATATATTAATAATAGCATGCATATCATTGACAAAGAAGCAAAGTTTTGTAGCTTTTTAAGATGAAATGATAGTTATCTTGGCAAGCAGTTCAGTAGCATTCAAAGCAGATTTCAGAAATATCCAGTTCTGGAAGTCAACTCGTTCTTCCAGTCGTCCAGCCATCCCAACCAACATAAGCTCACTTGAATCCGTCTTGGATCTGCTCCAGGGTCTTGCCCTTTGTCTCCGGCACACAGAAGATCACAAAGGGGATTGCCAGAGCGCAGAAACCGGTACAGATCCAGTAGCCACCGTACAATTGCACTATCTGGGTTAGGTTGACGAAGAATTTGGTGAGCAGGAAGGCCATGGTCCAGTTGATGGCGGTGGAAAGTCCGCAGGCAAGGCTCTTTGCCCTCAGAGGGAAAAACTCGGACATCATGACCCAAGGGATGGGACCGAAAGCCACGTTGAAACCGAAGACATAAATGACCATGGAGGTAACCGGCAACCAGGACAGGGAAGCCATGGCAAACTCCTGGGCGAAGGCGAGCTGATGGAAAAATACGCCTAGGGCGCCGATGCTGATGGTCATGACAGCGGCAGAGACAAGGAGGAGGATTCGCCGGCCGGCGATGTCAGACACGAAGACGGAGACGAGGGTGCCGGCGACACCGATGACGCCGATCAGGATGGTCTGCATGTATGGATTAAGGTCACTCTTGGAAGCCTCGAAGATCTGCACGGTATAGAAGAGCACCACGTTGATGCCGGACAGTTGCTGGAAGCACATGAGCCCAAGACTGATGAGCAGTGGTTTGAGCAGCTGTGGCTGCAAGAACTCCCGCCAAGATGCCTTGTCTGCCGCCATCTTCACGGCGTCCTCCAACTCGCGAAGTTCTGGTTCGACGTCGACGGATGCACCACGAAGCCATCGCAGCGCCTTCCGGGTGTCGTCCGTGCGTCCGGTGGCGATCAACCAACGCGGCGATTCCGGGATGAAGAAGACGGCGACCATCATTGCAACAAGGACCAAACCGCTAGCGATGCCCAACCAGCGCCAGGAGAGGATGGCGCCGAAGCCATATTCGAAGAGGACGCCAAAGCAGATGGCCAACTGGTGACAAGAGCCGAGTACACCTCTGATGGAGGCCGGAGCGATCTCGCCAATGTAAATCGGAGCGATGACGGAGTAGACACCGACACAGACGCCGGTGATAGCTCGGCCAACTAACAAGACGGCGAAGTTGGGGGCGGCTATCACCACCACCCACCCGATCAGGAAGGGTATGGCGCCGATCAACAGCCCTAGTCGTCGTCCCAAGCGGTCCATGAACGGTCCACCCACGAGCCCACCTGCAAGTGCCCCAAGAGGTACGATGCTGCCCACCCAGGATACCTGCTCGTCGTTGACGGTGAAGGAGTCGGGGTCCCGTTGCAGATCAGCCATGGCCGGCGACGGATAAGAGCAGGTGGCGCCAAAAATGAGCGAGCTGAGACAGATGGCTATGACACCCAGGATGGGCTTCAGCAATGGGCCTTCGCTGGAGGAAGTCTTCTTGTCCCCGTTGGGAAGCTCTTGGAACTCCTCGAACGCCTTCTTCTTGTCGACGTCGTTTTTGACATCTTGGATCTCGGTGGATCCGGAGACAATCTCAAGAGGCACGTTTTCCATTGTGAGAAAGTTGCTTGGCGGAAAATTTATCAGAAGTTTTGTTGTTTCCGCAACAGGTCTCTCGAAGGAAATTTTTGTGTAGAAAATGTCCAGCCAACAAAGTATTCTTACACAAACTCAGTTGTTGAACAGTCTGTTGAGATGCACAAAGACTTTTGAGGAATGTCTTGTGGCAACTAAATTTCTTGCATGTAGTTTCTTGGGCTAGACTGAGTGTCCAAATGCAGAACTGATTTGGAATTGGTCCTGGATGGCCAAAGAAACCACGGTGCATACGTGGCCAAGAACCGCTTAAAAATATCGAACTTCTCAATCAGAGCCGACTTCTGGAAATGAGCAACCGTCAGCTATCCAATCCCAAATCGTTGAGACATGCTCCCCCACTAATGTATATACGAGGCCAGAAGTGCCCGTCAAAGTCCAAACCAGTGTTGAAGACGTCAGGATAGACATCTATCATCGAACTAGCCTCAAAATGGCCCCACATTAGTGCTGATATTATCTGGTCGAAGACGCCAGTACAGACTTTTCAACGACAGCACGACACATATCAGTTTAGTGCTGACCAATGAAAAAGTTCCTTTTGGATCAAGTTCCAGTAGTAGCCACACCAACAACTGTTCTGTCATCGCATAATCAGATAGCAGTCATCTTAGAAACGCCATGTGATAATCAAGAAGACAAATTTAAAACCAAATGGCAATTAAACGTCGTATTACTATCATCAAATTGACATCGTAAGACACAAATCAACGATATCTTGACTTTGAATCCGTGCATGTGCCATAAAATGACGTGCATCCTCTCAAATTCAAGAAAAATCTTGCAAGTTAACAGAATGTCTTTCACCTTAATGCCAAGGAAGTTGTCCCAAGTCCGATGTTAGTATGATGTCATTGGGAGCATTATCCCTCGCCTAGTGATCTTAGTGCAAAGAAGTCATGAACAGTAGGATATCAAAATGATACATTGTAACTCGTGGCATGTTCACATACCATCTTTATTGTTGACAGGACCGTAAGGAAGTAACCAAGTAGATCTTTCATCAATGACCTAAATTCTCAAATTCGAGTGAACTAGTGAGTGATACCAAAAAACTTAATGAACATGAATTCATTGTGTCAAGGAAAACTAGCTGAGAGTTTTAGCCCAGGTGAATGAAAGTGGTTATTTTTTAAAGTGGTTAGTTCTACCAATGGATGGGAAAATTATGTATTTAATGGCAGATAGTTTTTCAAACAATCTCTTTGTCCCTTACATTATCTGAAACTGTCACTAATATTAAATCAACAGTTTTTCATTTGGCAGGAGGGGTTATTAGACATTTGCTTGAATATACAGGTATACTACACTGCGAGTCATAAAAAAGTAGAACCAATAAAAAAAAATCACAACTTCGTGAAAAATGCTTAGATTTAAACAAAATGCGGCACTTACATAGAACAATAGTGTAGGAACAAAAAACTTCATATGGACATGCGACAGATATCGAATTTTCTCATTTTTTACAAAGGCTCACTGTGCTTGAGAAACAGTTGAACTGCTGCAACAGGAAATGCCACAGTTCATCGAACTCAACCACTGGCCACCAAACAGTCCAGACTTGAATCCAGTGGACTACAGAATTTGGTGAGTTCTCCATGAAAAGGTTTACAAATCGAAGATTAATAATATCGAAGACTTGTTATTTATGTTATTACAAATTAAGAAAACTTGGATTGAACTTGATCAGCGTATGTATAATCGATTCGTCAATCAAAGAATGACGCGGTAGACTCCAGGCTTGTGTAAAGGCCACCGGAAAACATTTTAAGCACATTTTATAAATCATTGTTGTTCCTACACTATTTTTCTATGTAAGTGCCAAATTTCATTTAAATTTAATCATTGTTCATAAAGTTGTGGTTATTTTATTGGGTACCACTTTTTTATGACTCGCATTGTATTTTGTTGTAACTGATTATGATTATCCTATTGCAGAGTTTGTAAATCCTGGATGGACAATTTTCCACCAAAGGATTTTTAGACTTTCTATGAATCTAGGTTATCAATGAAATCAAATAACCGCTAAAATAAACATGTGCATCTTATCATACGGTATGTAATGTATACAGTGCAGGATATAATATTTCATATTCTGTTAATTCCAAAATTTGGGCATTAATGGCCTTGAATCGATGTTGAAATTCTAAAACCACATTCGTACAATATCGAATGAGAAACATCATCGAGTTTCAATAGACACACTGACTGATCGCTTCTGCTTTAAATCATCAAAAATATTTCATAATCACTCCTAATTTTACAGTAGCTATGTAATTAATCAACGTCATAAAATTAGGAGATCAACCTTCTGTATGTTAATTAAAATGACCTTTGACATTTCCAATCACAACAATGTAATATAATGGAAGGTTTCTGTGCAATTTAGGTCAATCTGAAAGTGCTATCAAAGAATATGGCGTACTACATGTCTATCTAAAAAAAATAGTAATAATATACATGCATATATTAAATTTGTTTATTTACACATCAATATCTTTTAAGCCAGTTGTGGTATTTGAGCAATATTTAATACTAATTATCACAATATGCTATAAATACAGGATTTTAATGATGTATTGATGTATTCCACAACTTAAATTATAATGAGGCCATCCAAGGCAACGCATATCATAATGAATTTATCTATTTTATAATTAATAGTAATTGAACAATATTATTATTTTTAATTACATTTACATTATACATATATAGGTTATCGTGAACTTGGCTATTACTTTTGGTAAATGTTAGGAAATTATGCCAATTTCTGCAGATGTTGGGTTCGCTCCCAGGACAAGGTCGTTGGGAATTTTACGGATGGGAGAGATTCCCTAAGTGGCTGCTCTTTAGGATGAGAGTTTAAACCGAGGTCCGGTGTTGATTGTAGCACCTTAAAGACCCCTCGAGAGGGGGTGGAAGTCCCCCCTCGTAGGCTAAATTCCCAGGTAGGTGTTGAAGGCTCATCACCTGGCGTTGGTGTTTAGCCCTCGTGTTGCAGAAATTGACCAACGTTAAAAATCGAACAAAAAAACAAAACAAAATGTGCTAAGATAAACTAATAACTCTGGAACTTTAGGATTACTGTATACTTTAGGGTTTTGAATTTAGTATATAAACTAGTATAATAATTGAGCGTGTACATCAACTTGTTAAATAAAGCTTTATTTTACAAGTGATACAAATTCGAATAATTATTTGTGAGGCAGTTGTAATAAACTTGGATCATATATAGTAAAGGTACCAAATTTCTACGAGAGGCGGTCAAAAAGTCTTGCATATTCGATTACTATTCGAAAACTAGATGACGTACAAAAAAACTGAAATAGTCATTTAAAGAGCAGGAAATTTGGTTTAAGGTCACACTTCATGCAGAATTTCGAACAAACTATCAAAAATAAAATGGCGCCTCACTTGAAAGCGTTCACGAGAGAGGAACAACGAAATGTTATTAGTTTTTCAGTGTTGAAAGGCATGGAAACGAGTGAAATTTATAGTGAAATGTTATAAGTTTATGGTGAAAAATGTGTTTCACAAATTATGGTACAGAGGTGGTGTTTAAACTTTAAGAAAGAACGCGAAACTGTAACTGACAAAAAGAGAAGTGGTCGTCCCCATTCTGCCCATGCCACAGCCCACAAGATCAACATGTTTGGGTGGAAAACATTGTAACATAAACGAATATGCAACACATTTTGACCGCCCCTTCGTATCACAGCCAAAATTCATGGAAAGTAAGATCATACAATTAAAATTTATGATTGCAATCCATAGCAGTTCTGTAGCGAGCAGGCAGCATTACTCATCTTTGGCATATAACACAGAATTGCTAGAAATTCTAAATTCATAAAATATATCTGAAATACAGTATAACTTATAAGTTGTGCATAGGCCAAACTTGAAAGGGAGACATGTTATTCAAAACATCCACTGAAGTTCTTGTCAATAAAAAGTAAACTTGTTACTCCAAGGCAGTGCGAATGCATTTGACTAGTAAACGTGATGAAGTTCAATAATGACAACACCTGACTCACTTAAAAATACTCTGCAGTTCTTCCAACGTCTTGCCTTTAGTTTCTGGAACGCAGAAGATAACAAATGGCAAGGACAAGGCAGAGAAACCTGCACATATCCAGAATCCACCATAGGGATGGATGGCGTCGCTGACAGTAACGAAGAACTTTGTCATGATGAAAGCCATCAGCCAGTTGAATGCCACAGTAATGCCACTGGCCACTCCTTTGGCCCTGGCAGGGAACAGTTCGGACATAACGAGGAAGGGGATGGGACCGAAAGCGATGCTGTAACCGAAATTGAAGACCATCAGACATACCATGGGCAGCCAAGTCAAGTTACTGGTCGCGTATTCCATGTCCACTTCCAGAATGTAGAAAAACGCCCCCGTGCCTCCCATGGTCAGGGTCATTATGATTCCAGAGGCTATCAGCAGCGCCTTACGTCCGGCATAATCGGAGACGAACATGCATACCAAGTTACCGACGATGGCCATGAAGCCAACGACAATGGTCTGGATGTTGGGGTTCAAAGTGCTATCGGCCATCTGAAAGATTCGCACGGTGTACATGTTGACCACCTTGCTGCCACAAAGTTCATGGAACAACATCAGGCCGATGGTGACAAGTAAGGGCTTGAACAATTCTGGCTGCAAGAACTCCCGCAGCCGGGCCTTGTCATGAGAATTCTGAAGAGCATCTTGGAGCCTGTCGAGCTCTTGGAGAACATGGTTATCCTTTCTAAAAGTTGTAAGGTTTTTATTTAGTTTGGATATAAATGAAGTGTTTCTGGAAATCTAATGTAAAGCTTTACACAGACAGTCAGTTAAAAATTGATCATTGAAAACACGTGAGGTGATTTGAGGTTTGTCCATTAAGGGAAATAAAATGTAGGGTGCTCATAAAATTTGTTAGAACGAATAGAAGCCCATTTTATAAATTCCAATCGCCCACCTCGCTGCCAATTCCACAACATTTTTCCAGATTTTTCTGATTAACGGAAATTTCCTGACCTCGAAGGGAAATTCCAGCATAAAATTGGTGTTTAACACAAAGTTAAGCATGTTTCCAGAAATGCAAGTACATTTGGAACTGGGAAAACATTTCTTCTGGTGTCCATTTTCCCTTTTACTGACCTTTAAAACTTAATGTAACAAAATCCAAAATCTGATAAATACCATCATTAGTAGACGTCCATAATGGTTACCCCCTACCTTCCCACCCCGCCTTCCCTGCCAAAAATGAACTTAAGAAAAACTTTAAAAAACTTAAGTTATTCTTTAGTTTTTCCTCAGGTTTTTTGCATAGATTTCGTCCAAACTGCAGTTTTTCTGCAGTTTCAGTTTAAAAGTTGAGTTTTTCTTAAGTTCAATTTGGGTAAAAATGAACTTAAGAAAAACTTAAGTTATTTTTTAGTTTTTTTGCATAGATTTCGTCCAAACTGCAGTTTCACTTCAAAAGTTGAGGTTTTCTTAAGTTCATTTTTGGCAGGGTTCCCTGTCCGCATCCCCTTCTACCCCCTTCCCTACCCCCCTCCCCTTCCCCTTGAGGACGTCTTTTTTTTTTAACTTGACTTACCCATGAGAATACTTCAGGTCCAGGAATGTGCCTTAATTATGAAACCAAAAAGTACCTTAAATCATTAACAAGAGAGTCCTTGCCCCTCAGCCAATGCAATGCGAATTCCGCATCATCCTTCCGACCCACGGAAAGCAGCCACCTTGGCGACTCTGGGATGACAGCCAAGGCGACGACGAAGACCAGGTTGGCGGCAGATATGGCGACGGCCAGCCAAGCCCACGAGAGAAAGGCGCCTAGAACGTAGACGTACAAAGAACCAAAACTGGAGGCCAGCATGAAGCAGGACCCCAACAGCCCTCTGATGGACGCTGGTGCTATTTCTCCAACATAGATGGCACAGGTGACCGTATACACCCCTGTGCCGAATCCAGTCAACACTCGGCCTGCCAGCAGACCTGGCAGGCTGGAAGAAGTCACGATCACTATCCAGAAGGCGGTCACCAATACAGCGCTGGTCATCAGGGCCAGCTTTCTTCCGATGGCGTCCATCAGCTGTCCTCCGACCAGTCCTCCAACCAACGCCCCCAAAGCCCCCAGGCTCCCAACCCACGAGCTCTGGGCATCGTTAACGTGGAATGGGTTAGGACTGCTGTTCAGGTTGGGGATGGCTGGCGATGGGTAATCAATCGTCGCAGCTGCTATTAAAGGTCCCAGGCAAATTGCCAGAGCGCAGAGGATGGATTTGGTGGACTTTGGTTCCATACCCTCGGTAGAGAGATGGATGTCAGCGGGGTTTTCGACATTTTTGCGTTCCGGAAGCTCAAACACAACTACTGGACTGACTGCCATCTGGTTTCAAGAGTGCTGGTGGTGGGAAGACGGTTGAGAGATAACTGAAATACTTATTTCTCAGGGCTAGCTAGATTGTCGTTAATTAGACGACAAATCCGGGACTGAAAGTGATTCATTAGCAGGCGGTATATGTATAATTATTTCAGGATACTTTTGTTCCATTGAATGTATTGTCGATTAATTGTTAGAAAGAGTTGGCCCACGCAACTCTTTCTAATAAAAGTAATTAGCCCTGCTGTGGATGTTTGTCTAATGTTCTTTAATTGCAAATAGTTTAAGGTTAGTACTCAAGGCCCCTACACATTTGAACGTTTCGTTACGTTATGTTGCCTATTTTTCGCTATGCTATGCTATGTTACGGAAACACCCTACACATTTCTATGTTGACTTTTTTCTGACATAAGCTGCAGCGCCGCCTATTTCAGGATATTTCTCTGCATTCTTGCCCTCTTGCTCTTTCTGTGCTATTCTGCGCTCGGCGT
>JAQGAE010006324.1:0-10247 GCA_034696685.1 Julus scandinavius
TTAGTGGTCAAAATTACAGTGACCACTTTATGGCCAGTCTTACCAACTGTGGTTAAATTTAACCTCTGGTCAAACTGTAGTTAACCATAGTTTGACCTTCAATTTCGTTTTACCAACCGAGGTTAGGGGAAAAAGGAGAGAAAAGTTGACCCAGCCTTCATGCTGGGTTATCATGCCGTGGAATCATTGTTGCTTGATGTCTGGTAGCCTCAACTTCTTCCATTGTCCTGTCTTGTGCCTAGTGAACACTAGAAAGCGAATATTAAGGTGCCATCACAAGACTCAGCTCGTCTCGGCACATGTACTACGTTATTGTTGGTTAACTGATGGTGGTCTGCAATATTGCAGGTTGTTGGGCTGATGCTAATATGTAAGGTATACGGAAAACCAGCCAAATGGCTGATGTGTTATTGTTGATGTTAGTGTTTGTGATATTAGGTCTGTTGGGGTTTTCGCAGGTGTAGAAGAGGAGTTGTCAATCATAAGTTGCAGAATCACAGAAGGGACAAGGGTTTTGAGGTGTTATGTGAATGTATCCATTTTTAGTGTAGGCAATGTAGGGGTTGATACGTAATTGTAGGGCAAATTTTGTAAGGTAGAATGGGATATTGATGTTAAGGTAGTGTTGTAGCTGAAATTTTGTTGCCTAGTGAACACTATACTTTTGCATATACAGGGATGACAAATAATTGCCGTCCTTTTACGGTGACGCATTTTTGCAGATGATCGTTAAAGTTCATCACATCTCTCGGGTGTCACACAGCTGGAACACGTGTAGGGGAGGGGGGGGGTCTTTGGGATAGCAGTACCGTGTTGACAAAAATGTTCAACCCACTTAGAAATTAAACAGTTGTTCGGGAGAGTTGCACGCGGAGCGAGGTTGAAATGTGCGCCGTGTGGCCGCAACATTCGCCTCGACGGCGAACGAACGATGTTGAGCGCTCCAACGGGTCTTGGTAACTAAACTTCCCACCATAGACTACAGAATGAGGGGTCGAACGACCTTCCCCCACCTACCCACCCCTTACTACGCCTTTTTCAAATGTGGTCACAAATGTGGTCATTTGCTCTCTGCCACCCTGTACCATTATAGGATGGCAGGCCAGATCGAAGGACATGTGTTTGTAACGCATGAGTATGTTGCAAGTAACCATTCAAAAGGACGTCCTCAAGAGGTGGTGGGGTGTCTTCTGGCACGTGGACGCCATGTGGACAGGGGCGAGGTAGGGGGGAAGCCGTTATGGACATCCATTAATGATGGTATTTTTCAGTTTGTGGTGTTTTATTGAGTTTTAAATGTCAGTGAAAGGGACACTGTGCATGTGCAGTTCCAAATGTACTTTTAAAACCTCAGAAAAGTCGGAAATTATGCTTGAATTTGTGTTAAACACCAATTTTATGCTGAAATTTCCCTTCGAGGTAAGGAAATTTCCTTTAATCGCAAAAATCTGGGAAAATGTCGTGTAATTGGCTGCGAGACTGGTACTTGAACATATTTAAGATGGACATTTGTATGTCCCAACACATTTTCTGGACACACTACTTTAAAAAAAATTAAGGTCGTCTTTAAGGAGTTGGGAGGTTTGGGCTGAAGTAAGGGGGAGGGTCTATTGTTTGAATGAATTTCTTGGACGTCCTTTCTAGAATAGTGTTGCAAATTAAAGTTTGTGTGACATGACTTTATGTTACTTCAGTTTAATGTTTCATATTCCTAGGCCCACTATTGGTCCATAAAAGTAGATTTAACTGGTTTTCATGCAAAGTGGATGAAAAGGGGGAATTAAATTGTCCCATAAGTGCACTGAAAAATTGCCATTATGGCAATTGCTCTTTAAGAGATATGGTTTTGAAGCTTGAGTTTAGTAGGGTGAGCTTTCCATCATGCAATTTAATGCAATAAATGCAATTTAAAGGTTATTAAGTACATTCGGATTTTCTCATCTGTTTTTTTTTTACCTTATTGTGTCGTGCAGGGTTTTTTTTTTGCTATTAGCTCGGCCTTTTGATTTTTAGCTGAAAGCACGCGTTGTGCCATACGTGAGACGTTATTTCTATGGAAAATAGATGGTTTTGACATTTGAATGCAATTACCATCATTGCATGATATTACACGCTCCAAATATCAAACCGGTTGCCAATAATTGCTGCCATGGCAACAGCCTTTTGAAAAGCTATAGTACTCCTCGGCCCAGGTAAGGGTTTTTGGCTTTTAATGCTTTCAATGTCCAGCTTGAAGGCTCTTTTCTCTGTAAAAAGACCTATTTTAACGTCCAATGGGTCCACAAGCGAAAACTGCTTGAGATGCTCTCGTACATCAAAATACTGCTTTTTTTTAAATGTAAATTGTTGTTTGGAATCACCATTTCACAAAAATTGTTCGTACAGCTCGCATATAGGCACTGTGGAACTGCAGCACCCCAAAAAGGATACAAATAAAATGAAAAGGAAAGATATAAAATGAAAAAGATGCTAAAATCTTTGTATGGAACTGTGTGCTTCAGTTCCAGCAGCGTGGTGTTTGACTGTGATGCGCATGAGCACATACGAAGTTGCGCGCGCAGCTGCAAGGTTGCACAGCGGCATTGCCGACCCTGCATATCTATGAATTTTCTGGAGCAGCACCCCACTAATTTTAGCTACGAGCCGCCACTGGCCTCAAACCACCGCCTTAGATTCATTCAACGCGTATTTCGAGAATGTACAGAAAATGTAGCGGAAACTGCCTACACAGCTCTGGTTTGCTCTATGTTGGAATATTGTGCTCCTGTTTGGAACCCTCGCAGGATGGTTCATATTTAGGATATAGAGATGGTCCAGCTTAGGGCAGCCAGATTTGTTAAGGGCAGTTATCAACATTCTGCTAGTGTCACAGAAATGCTCCACTCCCTAAATTGGGACACGTTGAGGCCCAGAAGCGAAACGTTATCTATGGGGTAATTCAAAAGTTTTAATCTTTCTCTTAATTCACATCTTGTTTCCCATATTTTATCTCCTAACAACCACTCTAGTAGTTGACATAATCACTCAAATCCTTTGACCTTGGCTTCGTGCCAAGACAGATGTTTACTATTGGTCCTTCTTTTTGAATGCGATTAGTCATGGAATAGCCTACCTGGCGATTCTCCTGATTCAGTTCAAATTCAATCTAACAATGATGACTAAGGCGCTACTGACTTAGGGGAGCATTCTCCTGAAATTTGGTTAGGCCCCCTCTACCATATGGAATTTATTTGCTGACTGTAGGGTACTGAGTTGAATTTGAAGTGTCTGCATTTGAAAATTCCAACATTTATGTAAAAAACTTCGTCTCTTGCTGTTCTTGTTCACGTGTCGCTATAGTTTGGTTTTATACCGAAATCATGTGGAAAATAATGCCATTTTCTTAGTCGATCTAACGCGGTCAATGCCTGTCACTCAGTCGTTGGACTAACAGGAGTGGAGTATATTTAATATAAAGGCCAGACAAGGCTTCCAGCAGAAGACGGCGACGTATTGACCACACAATCGGCTGGCGACGAAATTGCTTTTTCCGCTCTAATTAAAGCTGGAACGTCAAAAAAAGTGGCTTTTCGGCGATAATGGCTTAACTGCCCTATAGTATATGGCGTGCTAAAAAGGGGCAAATCCAGGGCTCGTAAGTCAATTGCAGGTGAGACAGACCAGCTGGGGAATCCCGTGAGTTGAAAAGCAGGTTAATATTTCGAAACATTAACAGGATTTATTGAACAGCGATGTTTTTGTAAAAAAAAGTGACACTGCAATCTGTTATTAAATCCTTGTCAGATTGAAGAGGGAAAAGTGTTCATGGGCTTTCCATGGATTCCAATGGAAGTTGATGGAATGGAAGTTGTGGACTTTGGTAGAACTGTTTGAATCTAATGTGCATGTGGGCCAAATGTGGATAGCCCAACTGCCCAAATGAAAAGTTTTTTTTGAGTACCTTTTAAGGGCCCAAAGGCGACTCAGGCTAAAGATGGCCAACCAATTTGCTGGTTGATCCTGAAGGGGGTCAACAGGACTAACTACCGTATTTCACAGACTATAAAACGCACTTTTTTCTTCAAAAAATTGCCTCCAATATTCAAGTACGTCTTATACTCGCTTCTTACACAACTTTTTTTTTTTAAATTGCTTAAAAATTAAGTTACGTTTTATAGTCCATAAAATATGGTATATGTGCGTATCACGTAAATGCGCATGACAGGGAGGACCATGGACAGTTCCGAGGAACGCCTTAAGCTAGCCATTACAGGTACCCAGCCAAATTATCACAGGACAGGAAATGTCAAATGATTAGGAAAGGGGTTAACAGGTATGTGAAACATTGTCGTAAAACGGCCATTTTCTGACATATTTCAATGTTTCCTGGCGATCGCTCAAGAGGCGGTCCGGATCAAAGGAAAAAAATACACATGTTTCGAAAAACATGCTGGAAGTTTTTGTTCAGTGTTTCTTATGTATGTTTTACTATGTGTTTGTGTATGTTTTCTCTGGTGCATACCGACCTTTAAAGGCTAAGCTTCGATTTGAAACAAGATGGCCGTCATTACAGTTTTTTCCCACCGGGCAATGCCTATTGGATTCTAATACATAGCAGTCACCAAATCAAAAATTGACCTATCAATTTTATCAAAAGTGGCTACTGCAAGAACGAACACCATTCCTATCTGGATTCCTGTCTTTTCCCTTGCGTGTTTTTCCAACGGATTCGTGCTTAGTAGCGTTCACTTGCTGGAACTGTAAACAAACCCCGGGTTTCCAGACCCAGCCTGGGCAACCCAGATGAGCCTTTCGCGTGCTCAGCTCTCATAAATTAACGAAATTAAAAATGCAGGATGTTTTTTTCCTCTCATTTTGGTGAGCTTAAACCGAGTTTACTCTCGAGGAATTGCATCTGATTATACCTCCTGTTTTTATCGATTACAGTGCCGGCGAGTTCGTGGTGACGGTCAAGCTAAGCAATGCTCTTGGTAGCTGTCAAGTCAACGCCACCGTGTTTGTACTAGACGTAGTGTGCCACCAACCACTGGTCAGGCTTCTGGGGATCAAAGACAACCTCACGGTAAGAAACACTACATTTGACCTTTGAACTCTTGTATGAATTCAACTCAGTACCCTACTGTCAGCAAATAAATGTCATATGGTAGGGGAGGATGTTGTACCCAATTTCAGGAGAATGCTTCCCTATGTCAGTAGCGACTTAGTCATCATTGTTAGATTGAATTTGAACTAAATCAGGAGAATCGCCAGGTAGGCTAGTCCATTGTCTAATTGCAAGAAAAAAGAGGGACTAATAGTAAGCAGCTGTCTTGGCAGGAAGCTCTGTCAAAGGATTTGATTGATTATGTCTATTCCTAGAGTGGTCGTTAGGCGTTAATATATGGGAAACAAGACGTGAATTAAGAGAAAGATTAAAACGTTTGAATAACCCCCTAGATAGCTTATTGCGACTGGACCTTAACGTGTTCCAATTTAGAGAGTGGAGCATTTCTGTGACACTCGCGGAATGTTGATAACTGCCCTTAACAAATCTGGCTGTCCTACGCTGAACCATCTCTATATCCTGAGTATGAACCATTCTGTGAGGGTTCCAAACTGGAGCACAATATTCCAACATTGCGCGAATCAGAGTTACGTAGCCAGTTTCCGCTACATGTTCCGCACATTGTCGAGATACGCGCTGAAAGAATCTAAAGCGTGTGTTCGCTGCACCAACAATTTTTGTGAAAATTGAAATTTCAACACGAACAAATACGTTTTTACTGTACGTGCATCAGTAATATAGATTAACTCATTTCCATTAACTAGTTTGCATGCGAGCGTTGGTGGAAAATCTATTATTGTCATTTTTTGAAATCCGTGCAATTATGCATAGACGTATAGTTCCTGGAAAGCCTTAGTTACAAAAAAACAACGCTTTCAGCTATTGCTCAGCTGCTTGCTAAATGAAAACATGTAAACAAATAACATCTGTATTTATACATTTATATTTACATACGATATGAAAACAAGAAAATTATAATAAGTAATAAGTTGTCATGAATATCAAATGCAATAATTAAATTTGACACAACTGCTGTACAATACCAAAATCATGATTTTGTAGAATAAGCAATCAAATTAATATGCTAATTAATAAAACTTACAATTTTCTTTTCATGGGACTCACATGGGAAACTTTTGCAAATTTTCAAAGTTGCCTATTTTTTGTGAGGGGAAAGAGGTTTATAGGAAACTTTTGTGTTCAAAATATATTGACTAGTGTAAACAATGGTCTGGCATTCCCACTTTCTTGGCGCCCTGTACTTAATTAATTAGGGATGTTTCGCGTTTTAATTATGTTTGCGCTTAATTTGCGAAGGCGAAAACGCAAGGCGATAATAGCAAAAGTAAAAAACAAGAGCGCCAGGGGTTTCGGGGGGGTTTCGTCTTCCCGCCAAGCTTGAACAAACACCCCGATGCAATTGTGGATCTTTTTCGCGTGAAATTGGAAAGATGGAAACCTGGCTGTGTTATTAAAGTTCGTGTCAACAAAGCCTGGGTCAACACCTCTAGGTTTGCAGAATCTCCCCCGTCCCTCCCCCCCGAAACCCCCCAACGATTTTCCCCGTTGTGGTAAAGCCCCGCCAAGATGGCGCCTGGATTAATAGCAACAACAAGAGTGACAATCCGCTGGAGTTCAAACACAATATTTGCCGCTGGGTTTGCCTCATTCACTTTTACTGGCCTCAGAAGCCATAAAGATTAAAGCGAGAAGACCTGGACACCCAGAAAGGGTTGTGTTGGTGGTTTTAGACCCTCGTTGACAGACTGGTGAAGGTTCCTCAGCCATATGATGTGCCCTACCAGAGTTGACTCAGAAGCCATATAGATTAAAGCGAGAAGACCTGGACACCCCGAAAGGGTTGTGGTGGTCTTAGTTTTAGACCCTCTTCGACAGACTGGTGAAGATTCCTCATTTGATGTGTCCTACCAGAATTGACTCAGACACCATAAGCGACCTGGACTCCTCGAAAGGGTTGTGGTGGTGGTGGTCTTGGTTTTAAACTCTCTTTGACACTGGTGAAGGTTCCTCAGCCATTTGATGTGCCCTTCCAGAGTTGACTCAGAAGCCATAAGCAACCTGGACACCCCGGAAGGGTTGTGGCGGTGGTCTTGATTTTAGACCCTCTTTGACACTGAAGGTTCCTCAGCCATTTGATGTGCCCTTCCAGAGTTAACTCAGAAGCCATAAGCGACCTGGACACCCCGGAAGGGTTGTGGTGGTGGTCTTGGTGTTAGACCCTCTTTGACACTGTAAAGGTTCCTCAACCATTTGATGTGCCCTTCCAGAGTTGACTCAGAAGTCATAAGCGACCTG
Organism: Julus scandinavius; assembly: GCA_034696685.1. Taxonomy (NCBI): domain Eukaryota; kingdom Metazoa; phylum Arthropoda; class Diplopoda; order Julida; family Julidae; genus Julus; species Julus scandinavius. Next base: position 7,361 of record JAQGAE010006324.1, read on the forward strand.
GACACCCCGGAAGGGTTGTGGTGGTGGTCTTCGTTTTAGACCCTCTTTGACACTGTTAAAGGTTCCTCAGCTATTTGATGTGCCCTACCAGAGTTGGACTCAGTTGCATGAACAATTGGTGGCTCATCTTGCAGTCCAGCGATGTTGTCAACGTGGAATCCGCCATCTTCATAGATGTTATGACAAATCCTGAATCAGTCTAGATTTCATTGTGCTTTTAAAACACAAATAAGGAGAATCTAGCAAACGGAACTTTAAAAAGACTACGCTTTCTCTTCACAAAAGGCTTTTCCTTCATTCACTTGACCGACTTTCAGCCAATCAATAAGGTTGGGCGCTTGCTGTCAGTGTGACGTCAATTAGGGGTCAATTAACGTTCGCAAACAGGTTGGAGAGCGCCGTAGCGTTCGTCTATTCACGAGAGATTGAGATTGGCCATCGGAATTGATGAGAACGGTTTGCCCTTTGACTCCACCGAGAGCGTTCAATCAACAGCTGATTGGAATGGACCATTTTATCGAGGTGGCATCACGCACGAGTGCCCTTGTTGCTTGTTATTTTGAATAAGCTCGCGTTCAGAAGGCGTCCCAATTATATTTTTGTAAAAAAAAAAAAATTCGATTTACCACTAATGTTCTCGTAGGGAGGGTCGAAGTGGTCTTTAAGCTTATAATCCAATAAAGTAGACCTTACGAGATTTATACTGGGATACATGGCGTCAAGAGTGTTGAAAACGATGTAGAGAAGCATTTTTTATATCTGTAATGGACTTATTCTTAAAATTAGCTAAAATCCTTTCATAATAATCATCTTCCTGATTCTGGTAATACAAGGTTCTGCTAAAATTTCTAAAGTCAGTTGAGCATGGGATCATTTTTGTCTACATATGGAATTAGGATGTTTTGTTTGGATAATCTCTCTATTAACTCATTGCGAAGATTTTCCTGGAATAGAATAGACACTTTACTCTGAATATCTCCTGGGGAGATAACTCCCTTTCTATCAAATTCGCCAATGATTTTGCATCCTTATGAAGGATTCCATTGAGCAAATCTCATCTATGGAAACCTTTTAAGAAAGACTTGCACTTTATAAATATCCATATAGCACAGTGGTTCGTCTGAAATTTGCCTTGTACATGATGTTACAACCTAATTTTGTTGTAATCTAGACTATTGAAATATAATGCAAGACACCTTGTTTCTCTTATAGTGATTATTTAGTTCTGTAGTTTGTACATTGTGGCTGTTTCCTGGCTTTCGTCTGCTTCCTGTTGATAATTTAGCTGGCAAACTGCAAGATGAAACTATGAATATCAGTGGTTATTATTAAAACTGACTAATTTAAAAATGACCAAAACCTGAGTAGAAACGCTCAGGTCTGTACCACTGTTGGTCAAAATACTGAAGCTCAACCTTTGCCTTTTCTAAGCTATACATCTCAAGATTAAGCTAAAGCTTGAGATGACACCCTACCACAGTTGCAAAGTCTCACATTTGATTATGTTGTGCTCGTCTTGGCAATTTTTCTGTGCGGCAGTGGTATGCATCTGGGACTTGTAACGCAGCTCGGTCTCAAGCTCATGCAATTTGAGCAACTGTGGTATGGGAGCCAGTCTCGAGTTTCACACATGCAGGCCCTTACCACAGTTACTCACCAAACTGCAGCTCAACCTTTGCCTCTTCTAAGTTACATGTCAAGCTTAAGCTAAAGCTTGAGATGACAACCTACCACAGTTGCAGTCACATTTGGCTGTCTTGAGCTCGCCTTGACAATTTATCTGTGCAGCTATGGTATGCACATCTGTGACTTGAAACTAACCTCAGTCTCAAGCGCGTGCAATTTGAGAAACTGGTAGGGGAGTCAGTCTCAAGTTTCACACATTCAATCTATTATTCTGCACTTTTTTCTATCTTGTCATATTGATTTTGCAGTTTCTCCCATTCTGGCTTCCCTCAGTTTTTTCTCCAATTCTCCCCTCTTCCTGTTCCCCTCTATCACTACTGTCCCACTCCTGTTTCCCCTTTCCCAACATTAGTTCCTATGGCATACCTCCAATGAAATGGTTTTCCCACACCTCTTCTTTTGTTCTCATGGTGTTGATTTTTCATTCAATTTCCTGTTATTTATTTACTTAAGTCCCTATCCAATGGAAGTTTCTCCCACTCTTACATTGTTTTTAACCCATTCTAGTTTTATTTATTGTATTCAGGGCCTAGGTTTATCAGTATTAATTTGAAACTGAAATATCTTTACACTCCTTGCTTACTTAAGCAAGTTACGGTATTTAATAATTCGCGTGTCCGTGTAATTTTAGCGTTGGAAAAATATATTCAAATGTAACTCGGTTGCTGTTTGTATGATTGAAAAGAGATTGTTACCAAGGTCGTAATTTCCCTCCCCCTCCATTTGTTCAGATAGCAAAAGTGACCTTGATATATGCGCATTATGAAAATTAAATTGAGCATGTTGTATATGATTTGCATAAATGTTATTAAATTTTCAAGCGCTTAATGGACAAAGGATACAAATAAAATTTGTAAAATATGTGCGAGAGGCTCGTTTTCGTTTAGCAACATCGGCAATTGTGACCAATAATAATAATAATGCTTTTTTTTTATGAATTTGGGTCAAGGGAAATTAACTTTCGTTCTCAGTTTTCATTGAGGAACAGTTTTGCATTTTCTCTTTTCGTAATCGAATTTACACGCGTTGAATACGGTTTAATTTTCAACATTTTCGTGCAGGAAATTTGCTCGAAATCAATACAAAAACGAGGCGTGAATATGAAAACATCGCCTACGTTACCAATATTTGTTTCACGGGTTAGATTAACAACAAGAATTTGTTCCGCTTTCAAAAAAAAAAAAAAAAAAAAAAAAAAAAA
>JAQGAE010006325.1:0-10245 GCA_034696685.1 Julus scandinavius
TGTTAGTGTAGTACATTTTAAAATACGCTCAGTAAAATAAAACAACTTTAAAACGTTACATTACTAAAAAATTTTTGGCTCCCCCCTAGAAAATTTTCTGCTCCCCCCCTAGAAAATTTTCTGCGGGCGCCCATGAATATGACTAAAGTATTTAAATGCAGTAATGGTTAATGCGCATGGACGTAAACAGTACAGTCAAATATGAATACATACATGAATGTATTCATTTAGTATTAATGCGAGTGACGACTGCAGTCGTCACTGCAACCAAACAATTAAAGTTGTATATGTTTTCACATTTTGGGAGGGGATAGGGTCCAAATCTTAAAAGTAGACTATTTTAGCCATATATTTATGGGTCATTAGCAGCCCAGGTGAAATAGAGATTCCATTTATACCTAAGAAAAATCGCACTTTTAATGCAGAAAAATTGCGCTTTTACCTTAGAAAAATGGCACTTTTAATGTAAAAGTGTAATTCCCCTTTTATATTTTGCCGATTCCCAAGATTCCCCTCATATATATGGCCTTGCGACCGAATATCAGCCTTCCTTGATCAGCCACCAAAACAACAACTTCCGCTATTTTGTGACATATCGAACATGACCTATGCTCTCGCACTCTTCCTATTCGATTTTAAAACAATATTTTTATATATTTCTTTTCAGTGTGAAGAAGGAGGAAGAGAAGTAAAAGGGTCGTGGTAGGAGTTGATGCAGATATGCCAAACGCCGTGGAGACCAAAGGTAGCATATATGTTGATCAGGTCGGTAATGTAACTCGGGAATGGTAGGACAGAAATAACTCGCACATGTTTTAACAAATATTTTCACAATGTATGCCACATACAACGTTATCTATCTTGCCACAAAATTAAAATTAATGAATATTAACGTGCATAAAATACTTAGTACGCGAATGCAGATTACCAACATCAACTACTTGTTTTTCCTTCATATTCATTTGTTTGTTTTTCACTTTTTTTAACAGAGTTTGCATCAGATATTAGTGACGTGGACATAAATTGCAATGGAATAGGTTAGTAATTATGCCGTCATCGTGGTTGTTTCCAAAAACGCAGTTGGACGTTTCGTGCCTGAAAATCATTCGTTTTTTTTAATTCAGCCCAGTGGAAAAACAATTTACCTGACATACCCGCTGTACAAAAAAACTACAAATTGCAGTTTTCCCTTTTAAGTAGTACTTTTTTCAACTGTAATATTGGTGAAACCCGTTTCTGTAAAATAAAAATATTTGCCTAATTTGCTGTAGCAAATTATTGCAAAAATTCAAACCGCACATTTAGAGGCATTAGGGTTATCAATAAAGCTTAAATATGGCACCACAACAAACTTTAACCATTGATTGACGGCATAAATTATTTCTAAATTCTTTGTAATATGACGAATTTTTTATTCTGACTTTAGTGTGTAATATCGACTCACTTAGGGAATTTCCTGTTGTGCATGTTGTGTTTTTCTGGCAATTCAAAATATCGCTATTATAATGAAACATCCCGTGAAAATTTGTTAACATTACCTACTTCGCTTGAGCAGTGACCTTTTCAAAAAGCATACAAGTTCCAATTTATTTTCACACAATATGCTTGATTAACATGTCAATGAAATAATATATTAAATTTACGTATTTAAGATTGCTGAGGATTCCTTATAATGTAAAAATGCCATGAACCTAAAATGTTTGAGAACAGTTAAGATTTAACATCTAAAAATGAGAAACTTATTTGTTTCTTGAAAAAAGAAAACCATTCCCAAAACTTAATTTGTTGGATTAGTTGTTGTTATGAAAATTAAAACATTTTAAAACCCATGCTATTTTTATACCGTTTCCAGACTATTCTCAAGGATTTGACGATGAGAAGGATGGTAAACATATCTGGGAACAGAGTTCAGCATGCGAAGACCGCAACAACAGTGAACAGTGCGAGTTTTTGGATTTCAAAAATCACGACTATCCTATAGCAGCTCCTCAAAAAACTTCCGACGCAAAGTACAAAACGGTGAAATCTCCTAAAACAAATCAAATCAAGGTATAACTGAATATCAAATCTATTTCAAATGCAAATAAAAAAAATGTTATGCTAATAAGTTTCCTTAAGATTACAATCTTAAGTACTCAAAAGTAAGTTTTGTTAAGAATAATGCACATATCGTGCAACAATTTGCTCCTACAGAAACGCAAGCACACGAGGCAGTGCAATGGCAAGACGCCAAAAGCCAAGATGGTAAAAACGAGACAGAAATGGGAAGACGCAGACAGCTCGCCCAGCAAAAGAGGCACAAACGGATGGGAAGAAAGTTTACGCCAGGTTCCGCCTACAGTCCAACATTATCAAGTAGGACACAACGTCCAGCCAACTTGGAAAAATCAGGTAATTTATCCTATTACACGTGGAACAGAATAATGTTCATTATTTTGTTACAAAGACTGCCGATTCCTTGCATTTCCATTGGGGAAAATACATTTCCCTTTCTTCTTTTATACATCAAGAGCAATCTCACAAGCAACTCGCCTAATAACAAAAAAGCAAGAAATCCCTGTGCCAGACAGATGTATTTGGAGTCGCCTCCTGATTCTGCACCCGAATCTCCAAACATGCAGGTGAGATACAATATTTCGGATTTTAAAAACCTCAAATAAGAACATGCTTAACGATTTTCCACTGGCACATTTCTAGGAGCGAAAAAGAGGAGAATTTGTTTGGGCAAAGTTCTTCAACTCGGGATGGTGGCCCGCACTGGTGGTCAGTGCTGACGACATTGGTCAAGCGCCGCTGGATGCCGACCAACTATGGGTGTTTTGGTTCGGAGACAGGCAAATCAGCCAAGTAAGTCTCGCCTTGTTCAAGATGAAATCGTCACAATTTCCATTTAAATCGAAAGACGAAACAGTCGAAAATGGTGGCTTCTGTAATTCAAAGAGCCCTCGGCACAGTTTAATGTGACGTTGTTTCCATTTTATTGTCCATTTTAAAGCCCTGGAGAACTTAAGTGAGTAGGTGTCAATATCCATAAAGCAGGATGAAAACGTTCATCTTTTCGGTCCCCATATGACAGTACCGCGTGCTACATATAACAATTAACGTGTTAGTGGGAAGAAATATTGACAAACTTTCTATCTCGCAAAGGTACCGACGGAAAATATTGTGGATTTCGTCCAACACTTCAGTGCGAAATATTCTGCAGAAAAAGCAAAAACGATTCGCTACAAGAGGAGCGTATCTCACGCGATTCACGTAAGCCTCAACCCTGACAGGGTTCAGTTTCGGTATTGGACTAGTATAAAAGTCCACTGAATTTTCCTCCGATTCTATCCAGACGTGTGCGATGCGAATCGACGTGCCGATTGTGGATAGCTTTTCCATTTGTTTGAAGTGGGCCAACGACGGCTTTCCTCACAAAACCGACGTTCAACATCCATTTGCTCCGAATCCTGGTAAACTCTTTGCACCTTAAGCACACCACCTTCCTTTTTTTTAAAGTGCAGTGGCGTGAATCTAGATATTTTTACTGCATGCATCGTTCTGTACGAGAGTGAAAATCAAATATTGTGTTCATCGTCTCTGCATATTTTGCTTGGCACTTCATTTTCTCCCTCTAACAGCTGATCCGATTCCTGAAAACATGAAAAGTTTCATCAGTTCCATCAAAGCCATCTATGTGAAAGCCAGCGAGACCCAAGAAGTTGTTTATGTTCAGCCGACCACAGGAGATCGCGGTATGTCAGCTATCTCTCCTAAAGAATGTATTGAAAACTTGTTGAGGAACGCGCAAACACATATGCAAAATGCATGTTGGATCACTTCGTCCTCTCAGGCAATGGGTATCGAGAAGTTTGCATCTGCAAAGCATTCAAATTATGCTTGCATTACGATAATTTTATCAGATGATCAACGACCCTTTCTCCTTTCAGGTATTGCTATACAAAGAGTGAAAACAGGCGAACTGAAGATTGAAGGTAATAAATTTAATTTGTAGTATTGATTGTAACCACAACAATATTCGCATATACATAAACTGTATCATAATCTTTCCCCATTTTTAGAAATATGCATAGCTTGCGGCTCCATCGGTAAGGATGTGGTTGTGGCCCAACATCCGTTGATTTCTGGCGGCTTGTGCGACCACTGTAAGAGGGAGATCCGAGACACCATGTTTGCATTTGGCGATGATGGCACTAGCGTAAGAAACCATAAATTTGTTATCCAAATCTGTTTCATTCGAAGTCCATATAATGAAGCTTTGTCTTTCATTTGCAGGCGTTTTGCATTGTGTGCGCGAATCCTGGTGATCTTGCCATCTGCGATAATGGCGACTGTAGCAGGTGAGTTAAATATGGTACTCACAATAGTACATAATGACTTTTTATTTCTTTATTTATTAACCTTGCATTTTGAGTTGCATCTGCCAAGATTTAAAGCAATATTTTTATTACATTCTCTCCACGATGTAAGTGCTGCAACGCCATCGTTTTCTTTCACAAATTCCCAAATTCTTTCCCTAATTTAGCGTAATCTGCTCACCCTGCATTGAACTGCTAGTTGGACAGGGCACAACGGAGGAGGTGCTAAAACAATCGCCATGGAATTGCTTCATCTGTACTGAGTATGAAGCGGAAACTCATGGAGTCATCAAGCGCAAGACGAACTCCAAAGAAAACATCGTAAATTTCTTCACAAATAAAAATTATTTCCAGGTGAGGATACCATTTCTCTTTGCAAAACTAAGCAACTATAGCGAAGATTCAAAATCTTAATCATACAATTTTTATGATTCGTCTTCTATAGTTTTAAACTTCCGATCATTGTAAAATGAAAGCTCTAGAAAATAATTGTGTAACACATTTCCCTCAATAAGGCCGTATCTGCGTGACAATGTATCAGTTTTTTTTAAATAAACGAATTCACAAAATTGTTGTGTAACATTTTCAGAATGTTCCTGAAGGCTATTTTGAGAAGAAAAGAAATATAAGAGTGTTATCATTATTCGATGGCATCGGAACAGGTAAAACTAGATTCCCTTATTAGACCCTGCTACATATGTGTTTCTGTGAAATGCCTGTGTAAAAGACAAATAAATAACATGGTTATTAACTGATCATTTTTTGAATATTTCTGCAATTTTTTGTGATAAGTGCTTCATTTTCAGGTCGCTACTGCTTGGACCAGCTGGGATTCGACGTAGAAGTATATTATGCGGCAGAAATTTGCCCGAATGCAATCAACGTGGCATTAGTCAACAATCCAAATAAAATCATCCAACTCGGAGCAATCGAAGACCTGAATTATGCGAGGGTAAAATGAAAAATTTTAAACTTACTTCATCCCAAAATCTAAAACATATTTTTAAAAAACTCGTGTATCATTAAAACTTCACAAAAATCACTAAGCAGATATGTATTGTATAACACAGCCTATCTTGCAATTGCTTAACAAAAATTATTAGAATAGTTATACATCTATTAGTGCTTATTTCAAATACCATCAAACTTCTGGATTTGACAATCTTATAGTCAGATACTTAAGAGGCCATTATAATTATTTCCTAAAATGTTTACAGCCAAAAATTTTCAATCTTATGAGTACTGTGAACAAGTCAATAATACAATCTATCCCAAATGCATATCGATGTTGAGTGGAATTTACTTATTTGGTTACTTTGAACGTCTCAGATTCGTGACATTTGTCCCATCGACTTAGTCATCGGTGGTTCACCATGCAACGACCTCTCTTTAGTTAATCCCGCCAGAAAAGGACTCTTCGGTGAGCAAAAACGGCAGAAAATTATTATCTTTAAGAGGGCAAAAACTTTGGTTATCTTCATCGACCACCATTCTCTTTCTACAGATCAAACTGGAACCGGAAATCTGGTGTTCGAGTTTCACCGCGTCTTGACAGATGTGCGATTCGCAAACCAAGAATTAGCCAAAGAGCAGGCCGATAAAAATGGTGGCAGCAGCGACCAACACTATGTCTTCTTCTTGTTCGAAAACGTTGCATCAATGCCGCATCAGTATCGGGATACGATATCCAGATTTTTCGAGGTACTTGTACCAGGAAAAATGTTTAAAAATGTGGTATGCTGTCGTAACAAATGCTACGAGAAACATGAACTAAAGAATTTTTTTCCAGTGTGAACCTGCGATGATCGATTCCAAACATTTTTCTGCCCAGAATCGTCCTCGTTACTTTTGGGGAAACATTCCAGGCTTGTACAGGTACGTGCTACTATTTTCATCAATTGGAATTTTGCTTGCTGAAATGTGCATCGAGATTTCATTATTTAAATTTCTACGTTTTTCAGCGTGTTGCCAAAACATCTTCTCGGACAGGAAGTGAAGCTCGGCGACGTTCTCATGCCTGGTTTGAATAGAGTAGCATTGGTAGGAAAAAAGTCCAATTCTCCGATTACCTCTAGTAAACCAACTAAGAAAAAAAAAGGCCAAAAATTAAAAAAAATCCAAAAAAACGTACCCTAGATAGAACAGCGAGTTCAACAAAAACTATAAACGCTGTCCAAAACCTTATTTATCATAGTCTGTTTACTGTCATAGCTGGGCAAAAGTTCAGAGTAACATGATCGACTGGTCGATAGTCTGGTCTGCACTGTTGTCACTTCTCACATATTTTGCACCAGATCTATTTGACATACAATTCAATTCAGTATACCTCTGCTGTCAGAATATAAATATGACACGGTAAAGAGAACTTTTCACTAACTTAAATGTATTTAACTTGACCCCTTGCGGGCCTCACCTAATTGACTTTATACATGAATGAAATGTTGTTTGCCTAAAGAAAATATTTTACTAGGAAAATTTCTATTGACAAAATGTTATGTTCATGTGACCATTATTATAAAAGTTTATCATGTATAGTATAACAACTTCTAATTAGAATGAAATACAGTAGAACCCCACTTCCATAAGATTAATGTTAACTATTCTCTTGTCTAAAGTTTCCATGCTTAAAACGTTACCCCCATATAAGAAGTCGAATCTTATGGTCTCAAGAGTACAATTAAAATGTAATGTTTCCCCCTAAAGAAACTTTCGAGTTGCAATCCATTTTCGATCTACCAATATGGCGAGAGAAGTTAAAAAAATTCACTAAAATTTGCAGCGAAAAAAAAAGAATAATTAAAAGAAGCTTTATCACTGGAAGCCGTTAACTGTGATTTGAAAAGTGGAAGCTAATTCCAGGTTCGTCCAGAAAGGAAGTTGTGAAATAATTATAAATGCCTGTAAATATACTGTTGTGTCAGCTCTCGTTATTTAATGCATTTGTTCTAGTATGAGAAAAAGGTTAAAATAAGTTTGAATTCAAGTGGGAGATGATTTCTGCAATGTTAAAAAAACCGTTCATAACACGAATTAGGCATTACTACCGTATATTTAATGTAGCAGCTATAATCATATTATATTTATTAAACTTTGCCGTTTAAGAAGTTTTAAATTTCTGGTCCCTTCAAAAACGTATTAACAGGGTTCTACTGTACTCAATAGTTTTTGAAGACGAAAGGAAATATGGGAATAAAACTTGTCCCTTCTCGTGAAAAGTTTACCTAGTTTTACAGAAGATTTTTTTTTACAAAAATAGGGTTGATCTTTTAGATTCCCTAAAAGGATCTTAGACCACCATTTGCAAATGAAGATCTAAAGGAAAGATCGAGAGGGATTTTTTAGTATTCTAGACTCCCGTTAGTGCAATCTTGTAACGTAGAAACAACAGGCTGGTTCCCCAAGCTGTTACAAGAGAAGGAAGAAAGAGATGGGGCCAATGTATACATTGGCCCCATTTAATGTGCCTCAAGAATGTGCCAGCGCTGAGAGTTTGGCTAGTTTCTAATTATTGTGTTCGTCGTATTGCTAAACCTTCATCTAGTTTTGGATTAAACAGTTATTTCATAACTAATTTTCTTCCATGTACCATTTTTTTCGCCATTGGTGTCTAGAATCAATCCTCTGGTTGTTCGAATATTGAACCCAGAAAGAAAAGCCCCGACATTTTGCCATTACCAAAACCTGCTTTTCGGATTCGACCTAATGGACCTTTTGCAGAATTGGTTACGAACGGCATTGTGCGACGTTAATCGTCGCCATGCCTTGAGACAAATTTGCATGAGGTCCATCGGGAAGAAGCATAAGTTGGTGTTACCACCCTTTCTCTTCTAAGGTGAACAGCGTGAGGACAGTGACGACCAGGAGCAATTCGTTAAAGCAGAAGAAGGAGTGCGTCTATCCGGTGGTCATGAACGGAGAGTTCGACACCCTCTGGACGACAGAACTGGAAAAGCAAGCCTCTCTTCCTCTACTTTCCTCGTTTCCTTTATTTGGGCCCTTTACGATGAGGGTGTCTTAAAATGCCCTCCTTTCCTCCTAGGCTCTTTGGTTTCCCGGCTCATTACACCGATGTGGGAAACATGCAGACGCACAAGCGGAACACACTTCTGGGCAAGTCGTGGAGCGTACCTGTCATCTGCCACATCTTCATGCCACTCAAGAATCTTTTCAAGCTAAAAACGCACAAGAATCCATCATAGACGAAGATTAAGTAGATGAACAAGAATTGCCTTGTTATGCCATTAGCCGATAAAGACTTATCCTATTTGTACAAAAGAGATATTGGAAGAACCCACATCGTTGACTTCTCCCGGCCCTGTCTCGTGTCAAAGAAGAAGAAGCAAAGTAAGATAAAGAAGATTTTAAAAGCCGCCATCATATAGTACTAACCTGTCCGAAATCAAAAATGAAAAACACCAAGATGAAGAATAGGAGTAAGAGAACCAAGAAAAAGAAGTTACATCTTTACCATGTTCTGTTAAAACTTGTTCATCTGATGGAACACGTACTGCCGCTCCTAAAATGCAAAAACACCTAAAGTACGACAATTAGAAAGAAAGGAAATTTGGCGAGGTGGCATAGTAACATAACAGGGATTTCCTCTGCACAGGTGCAAAATTCACTGCCCAAGTCCACCATAGTATATCAACATACTCTGATCCCTCGTATCACTGCCCTAACAACACTGCCATCCTAAGATGCTGACATTAACGCCCGATAACTGTCATGAAAATAAGATTGATCGCAATTTATACAAAACACTTTTGAGTAAACCATTTCGTTCCCATGACTTGTATCGTCACATGGGCATCACTGCCTTTATGACAATTTTTCCCAAACTCATTCTGGGACATCAACTGCAATTCAAGTACAAAATGTCCGGAAGTTTCTGGATATCTGCTATCTAATCGATCGAGGAAAGAAAAAAAATTAAAACACTGCATCAAGAAAAGGGTTTTTGGGCAAAATCTTGATCATTTAGCTAAACCACTGCCTAAACCGTTGTTTTTCATATACTATATATATACATATATATAACGTTGTACGACCGAAATTTTTATGTAATAAAATATCTCATTCGTAGAAATACTTTCTCCCTCAGCTTCATATATAGGGGAGAACCCATGCAATCTACCAGACAATGTTTTAGAGCGTATGTATATATATTCTATTTTTTTAAGGCTACTACGCAATGTGACGTTGTAAACTATCGTCTAATGAAACAAATCAAAAAGTGAGTCAGCTTAGCAAAATTTCCAGGAAAATCCCATAAATTATGAATTCTTATCACAATAGAAAATATGCAACACTGCAGGAATCCAGATCAGTTGCTAGAAAATAGCCTAGCTGAAACTAATCTTTTGTGCATATGAGGGCACCTTACCAATCAGCGCTCGGCTTAAGGCTTTTACACCCCTATGTATTTCAATGGGTCAAATTTGCAATGCACCCAATTTTCAAACAAAAAAAGTTTAAATAAAATTAAAAATGTATACACATTCTTTAAGACGTATACAAGTGCTAGTTATGTTTATTTATCGATCTAAATTGTTAATTGTTATCAAAATAACAATTTTTAAGTTTAAATTTGAATTTAGGCGCTTAAAAAGTTGCCATACACGAGCGCCACCTGTTGGAATTAATGGGCAAAGTAAAGAATATTTCTCGACCTTTCGAGATGATGGGCACACTACAGCAGTTAAAATGTGGGAAAGCCGTGGGGAAGGACAATATTCCCAATGCATTTTTGAAGTTCCAGTGCAAAGCAGGCATCCAATTGCTAGCTAATGTATTCAACCTGCTATTGGGGTAACACGAGGATCTCGTTGATCCATAAAGGCAAGGGTAAAGACAAAGCAGATCTTGGTAGCTACCGACCGGTTGC
>JAQGAE010006326.1:0-10245 GCA_034696685.1 Julus scandinavius
TGTATTTAAATTGCAATTTTTCTTTGGTAAAAATACCATTTTGTATGATGAATTTTTGGAATTTTTCGATTATATTGGCTACTGTACTGTGCTTTGTGCTGTTATGTTTCAATAGTACGGGGGCAGCGGGGGAAGGCGCCAAATTTATCCCATGTACCCGGGCGCCAAATGCCCTCGCTACGCCTCTGCCTGTTAACACTACTTAATGCACAATTGCAGAACTGAAATCTATACATGGGCATTAGTGACTGAAATGCACTGCATAGCGCCGACGCCGGCGGTCGAGCGGGTGGAGCGGCGGTCGATCCTAGGATGTGAGGTTTGTTACCCGGTCGAGTTCGGTGGGATTTTTTTACGGATGGAAGAAATTCCATAAGAGGCGGCTCTTTCAGATGAGTTTAAACCGAGGTCTGGTGTTGATTGTTGCACGTTAAAAACCCCTCGAGAGGGGGTGGAAGTCCCCCTCGAAGGCAAAATTCCCAATGTGTGATTTCTGGCGCTACAAGCCTTAGCCTGTCTGGCCATGTGGTGATGGCGGTCTTCAAGAGTTGGTCTTGTTGGTCATTAGGAGGATTTGTTTTGGGCCTTTGCTGCCCATGTTGCGAGTCATTAGACTAGTCATATTGTTGGTATGTGGATCTCGGTTAAACTGAAAGGGTTTAGGAGAGCTGGCCTGGTAAAAGGAATGGAGATTGATTTGGTTTTCGTGGCTGCTATGGCCAAATTCTGGCAAGAGAACATTAAGTGGTACCAGTCCCACGGAGTGATGCTACAGAGTTGGCAGGGCAGTTATTCGGTGAAAGGAGGTGGAGGAAGCCGTGCTTGGTGGCTACTCTATTAGATTCTATTCGCATGTGGAATATGAACTTTGTAAAGGCCCTGGCTAGGGTCCCTGGGCGCGGAAGACAGGGGCCGGTCAAAAAGATAGACTTCAAAACAGGTTTAATTCCAAACAGAACGATAATGGTGATCACAACTGCCCGCCAACTTGTGGGACTCATCAAGACACAAAACAAAGGCATAAATTCATATAAACATCACGGAGGCTGACCAGCTCGGTCAGGCCCCAAACCCGTACTCCCTTCCTGCTGGCCCAGGCATCCCTTATATCTGGATTCCCCCTGGTGGCAACCCGGGCAGCAGGAATGCAGTCCCTTCTAGAACATTCGCCCCAATTGCATAATTAGCATATTAATTATATCATCCCGCGCATTACATAGTCAACCATACAGATTACGCCATCCCTCGCATTCCTGACTATTGCGCAATACCACATAACATGCATACCAGGCATAACAGGCCCAGTCCCGCCATGCACGGGACTGATCCCTAGGGGATCGTCACAACTTCTTTAGGAAAACGCGATCTTAAGTTGGAGGTAGGGTACGTTGCATTGAGTGAAGAATAAGGGCAATCAGAAGCAGTTATTCTGTCCGAGATGGATTTTCTTAAAACATTGGTCTCACTCTCGAGGTGAGGGTCAGGCGCCTACATAAAGACATTTGGGAGAGAGTTAAGGTGGACAAAGGGTTAGAGTTGGGAAGGTGTGGTCTGAATATGAACCATCCTGTGAGGGTTCCAAATAGGAGCGCAATTTATTATCGCTAATGTTTCCCACCTCATGATTGTTAATGTTGCCTTGAAATTAAAGACACCAATTAGCTTGGCAGATAGAATATAAAAACATAAGCAAATTCGCAAGCTCATATGCTCGGAATATCATTTAAATAACTTTTTTGCAAGCTGGCAATTTTAAACGCCATTTTGTGTGCAGTCAGCTGAAGAAAGGTTAAAAAACACTGCCTTAAATACATTTTCATATAAAAATTACTGGGATTTGTTTTGCGAATTATTTGGAGTATTTGAAATGGCCCTGTACTGTTATTGGCAAATTTACAAATATATATCTTTAGATTGACTAGAATGTTGTTCCTTTTGATGGGTTGTCATGGTTACTGCGATATCTACATTTGCAATTTAATAAGAACTGTTAAATAGAAAATTGTTTGTTTCCGTATATTGTCAAGCATAATGCATGCGTTATCGATTATCAAAATGTTAGCTTGTATAAACAAGTATCTTGTGGTGAGGGTGTGTTAAGTGAGCATCTTTTTGAAATCCGCATTTTTAAAAATTCCCAAATATTGAAGTTCGGTACATGCTGCATTGACAAATACTACAATGTTTTTTTTGCGGGTCAATGAAAAATATTGCACACGGAAGACAACGTCACAACCTTTGCTAACATTATCTGGTTTACAGTTTTAAGAATTAAGCAACATTCATTATCAATATAGAGAGATACATATGCGATGGAGAGTCTAGCAACATTCCTTATTCCATTTTATTATACTTTTTATCTGTTCGGCATTAATGCATTTCCAAACCATGTTAAGCCAAAAAGGATTTTCAAAATAATTCACGCAACTGTTCGCATTTATTTTAGGATTGTATTTATTTTTATATATCTGATTTGTGGATGCTTCGTAGTTATTTTAATGCTCGCTTTCTATGAACAGTTAATGCTCTCCAGTTCGACTATTTCCAATGGTATTAAAGCTTCTAAATCGCATGGATTGTTTATTAGATTGCCAGTTTTAAATTTAATTGTCAGCTATGAAGTGATAAAACACAATGCGGGCAAATTGAAAAGTATATATATCAACTTAGAAACATATCAGATGGGATCAAAATTTTCTTATTGGACTAGAATTTACTCGCTTATTGCACTTTCAATAACGTTCACTCCACTTTTAGTTATATTCGTGCTTAATATCACTGAGCGTTTTAGTTGCGTTTTTTTCAATTATTGCACACATCCAATTTCAGCGGTTTTAGTCAATGTCCTGGTGTTTTTTTTCCAAACGGCAAATTGTTTTCCGTATTTAGCTATTGCATTTATGACTTTGGTCAGCTTTAGTTTGAGGCAGATTCTCGCGGATGTCCAAACCGAAATTAATCGTGCGAGTTCGACACTTCGAGCTCATCGCAAATTCAACGAAGCGATGAAAATCTACATCCACGTTTCTTCGATGTTCAACTTGGCCGATGCAGCATTTTCAAAGCTGATGTTACTTCAGGCGATGCTTCAAAATATCACATTAACTTCATTTTACAATTCTTTCGTTGTCAAAAAAGAAGCTTGTGGATATATTGGGATAAAGAATGCAACTGTAGAAATACTTGCATATAATCCAGGATGCGTACCAATACTCTTTTCGATACCGCTGTTTTTGATTTCATGTCGTTGGTTTCATCTAACGGTAAATATGTTACTATTACTTCCGACTTCTTTTATTTAATTCTTTCGGTAATAATCATTTTGGCTAGAAAAAGCATGTCCAATTAAGTGAAACGATACATATTTAATTTTAGTCAGATCTCGATCAGATTCCGATTAGAAATATCGAGATATTGCGATGAAGTCGTATTCATCTTCGTTTCACTCTATTCACACCGACCAAATCAAGTGCACTGATCTAGATCAAGTCTTGATCGAGTTCGCGCGAACTCAATCAAGTTGTCTGCTCCACTTGATGCGGATCAAGTCTTTCTGTCGTCTGCACTTCGTTCACATTCGTAACATTTTCATTTTCAGATGATTACCGGATTCGTTAAAAATCATGTAGATAGCATAAAAACAATTTGTTGTCCTCCATCTTGAAATGTAAACTGAAATGGTGTTCCAACTTTTAGGGCGCCCTGTATACTAGGTCATATGATGCATGGTTCACAATGCATCGCCCGACGTCTTTTTCTGACCGTCACTCGATGCTAACAAAATTGCGTTTTTACCTTTGAAAAATTGCGTTTTTATCATGGACAGAATCGCACTTTTAAGGACAGTTTTAATGAACAAATTTTCAAAGTTGAAAATTCGCCAAAAGCTGGTCTAAAGTATACACATTATATGGTAGTAAATTTACTTCAAAAAAATGTAAAAATAAGAAACTCAAAACTATTCTTTGATGATGCATAGACTCGAGTCTATGGATCCTGGGGGTCCCAACTTTGTTTCAAAAATCGACCCTTTTCCAAAAAAAGCTACTATAAAAGCAGGAAAAGTGATCAGCAGATTTTAAGTCACCAGATGTCTAAGCTGGATTAGGAAAAGTTGTGGTTTGGGGTGACTACATTTTACAGACAGAAATGTAGGGAAAACATAGGGAAATTATTGAGATCATTTACTGGGGACTGACTGGAATTGACGTCACTGATTTTAAAAACTAGTTATGAGTCATAATGCTCCACCCCTAGTAAGCCTTAAGTCGAATTTGTACTAAATTTGGATTTTCGCCAGGAAATCTATCCCACACTCTAATCGCATGCAAAAAATGGACCAATAGTAAGCATTTTTGTTGGCACGAAGATCTGTCAAAGGATTTGAGTGATTGTCTGCTCCTAGAGTAATCGTCAGGCGTTAAAATATGGCAAAAAACAGGTGAATTCCAAGAAAGATTCAAAAGTTTGAATGAGCTCAACATGTCCCAATTTAGAGAGTGGAGCATTTCTGTCACTCGTGAATGTGGATGCCCTACACTAGCTGGACCATATCTACATATATATATATATATATCCTGAATATGAACCATCTTGCGAGGGTTCCAAACAGGAGTGCAATATTCCAACATAGGGCGAACCAGAGTTAACGCGTAACCAGTTTCCTTTACATTTTTCCACACATTCTCGAAATACGCGTCGAATGAATCTAAGGCGTTGGTTCGCTTCACCAACAATTTTTGTGAAATAGTGATTCCAACAGAGATTTTTGTAATATAAACCCCCATATACTTGCAATATCATCGAAAGCGAGTTGAACACCACCCAGAAAGTACTCCGGTTGGCAAGTATTTCGTTTACGAGAGAAACGCACCACTACGCATTTCAACTTGTTTACCTTCAGCTGCCATTCCTAGCACCATGTTCTTTATGTTTGATAGATTACTGTTAACACCTGTTAATCAAACGTAGATCACCTTTAGACAATGATAGGAATATTTGTAAATTCATCATGAAAATCTGTTTTCAATATTTTTTTAGTGTGACAGATTGCTGTCATCTTTGAATAAGCCTCTGCTTGATGAGATCTACTGTTACCGTCCCTTTCCGGCTGAATACATGGTGGTAATAATAACATACAGTATTGAATCTAGTTCCAGGAACGAAATTAAATCTAGCTGAAAATACAAATTGTTTAAAATTTTCTTGTAAGTCTTTTCTAAAAATCTTAACAGTAGAAATCTCTTTTGTTAGTTAAGGGAATCAGTTGATATTGCAAATTGGTTTTGGTTAAATTTAAAATTAACACAAATTTGAGCTATTAACTAGCAACAGCAAATTAGTCTTCATATTAATGACTTAGTTATTTTACTTTTAAGATACTTTATAAGGCAAAGAAATGATCTTTATGAGATGATAACTTAAGTGTAAGCTACAACTTTATATTTCAGCAAAGAATAAATCAGCTGAATTTCATAGTAGTCACCAAAATCCTGGACAAGGACGCATTCACTTTGGGAGGCTTAGTCGAAATCAAGGACCACTTTTTAGTCGAAGCAAGTTTATATACAGAGTATGATAAACCTCAAGAATTGATAATGTTGTATCACTATATACGATGTTTCATTTATTTGCAGTTTATGTTGTTCACCTGGGACTTATTCAATATGTTTAATGGTTTAGACAATCATTATCATCAATGTTACAGTGGAGATTATATAAAAATATTCTGAAGCCTGAATGCCGCGTTCATAATTGCAGGAATTGTGCCCTGTGTGCATAAGGTTCTGTGCAACAATTTCTTTAATTCTCTTGCAGGTTTTAGCATTTGTCAAATGTCATATTGCCTGTATATTTCTAAACCTGTGTATATGTTTGTCGCTAAGAATTCTATCAGTGAATTTTTACTGTATTCTTAGCTATGCTGTTTAAAGATATTTGTGTATTTTTTCACCACTTCTCAATATTTCTTCTTGACTTTTCTGTTTTTAAAATGTTTATGGCCCACCAATATTGAGTTTGTTTGCTTACTACTTAGAAACAAAATGGGAATGTGTAGAAACAAAATTGGAGTGTTTAGAAATAAAATGGGATCGTGTGTATCGGTCGTGTGTAGAACTTGTCTAAATGCATATACGCTTGAAACGGGTAACAAATATTATGCGTTTAGAGAGTTTCTACTGCAACAAACTAATACAATCAGATTAGAACGTTATTACAGTAGTACCTGCCTAAATGCATAATATTTGTTACCTGTTTCAAGTGTATACGCATTTAGGCAGGTTCTACTGTTACAACTTAACAATATTTGTAATGGTTTATCTTAATTAATTGATACTTACACCACGTTTTAAGTAACGCAATAATCCAATAATCCACGATTTGTGAACAAATAAGAAATTTAGCCATTTTTCTTTCTTTTTCTAGAACGCTTTTTTCTGTGGAATGTTTCTGCATTTGCACGTGCAGCAGCAGCACGCGCGCACGTGTTTTTAGAAACGCGCGCTCGTGCCGTTGCACATGCCGTAGGTGCTCCACCTGCTGTTTTTCTATTAAAATATATTCAAATTTCCCGCAAAAATAAGAAACCAAGTTCGGATTTATAGGTTTTCTTGTTTCTCTGCGAGATTTCTGAATAAACGAACGGCGAGCGAGAATTAAGTTGCGAAGAAAGAAAAGTTATTCAGAAATCTCGCAGAGAAACAAGAAAACCTATAAATCCGAACTTGGTAAACCCAGCTCGCGGAATTTCCAGAGTTGGAGCGTCTTTACAGACACTACGTCGTTGCGGGAAACCTTTTCTTGAATTTTGTGGTTGTTTGCGATTTTCAATGCCAGTTTGTGAATCTCGTCATAACCCCGAGGTTTAATAGAGAATTGGATCAACTGAAGGTTAGCGAAACGAATAATTAATTTGAACATGGCGGTTTTAATCGCCAAAACGCGTTTATCGTCATTAACGCAATTGTATTTTAGGTGTATAATAATGTTGACCGATTACGGCGGCAGAATCATTCCCAGGCTTAATCTTTTTTATGAAATATGCGGAGACGAGTTATGCGATTCCAGCAAAACATACGGCGATTGGAGTGAGTAAGAATTTGGTTGGATGGCGAGGCTTTGAAGGACAAGCGTACATGTTAAGCTAATATCTTTGATTTAGAGCGGGCTCTACGTTATATTTTTCTGTAAGTGCAGGTTCCTGGCAGTACAGCCTGCAGACGCGACTAAGGAAGTGGGCGAAGCTACCGATGGCATCAGCGAACACTGCGCCATTCCACGTACCATAAAGATTCATTTCTGGAATGAAAGCGTCCCGCTGAGGCCCACATTTATACCCCGTAAGCCATTTTTCCGTTGGCACGCTCAATTTGTACGATGGAAACTTGAGTCTCGTCGGATGCGTCCAGATTTTGTGATTTTATCGCAGGTACGATGGACGTTCCCGATAAAGCCACGAGCGCAGGGGCGGTGGCCAGGTTCTGCGGTCACGCCGAAATAGCTAACATCTACGAACAAGCTGGGACCGTGAAAGACCCGTTTCCGAATTTGGTTTGCAGGTAGAACCTAATTTTTTATTCGTAGATACGAACGTTGAATTTAAAATATTGCGGTTTCTCGAATGTAGGGAATTTTTAAAAATCTGCCGTTCGTGTTAGCGCTTGAAATAATACGGCCAAACCCTGTTTTACTCCACTTAAGCGGGAGAAGTTATAAAATGGAGAAAGTTTTTTTGATATCTGTAGGATAAGAGCCAGAGGCAATCACAAGTTCTACAAGACGAACAGCCTCGAAAGAATATTTCCGATAAAGTCAAGTGTTTCGCGACAGTTTCTTAAAGACATTCGATGACCTGGCAACATCGCGAAATAAAGTTTGCCGTCTTTGTATATTTCTAATTGCCCTACTTCAGATCAACTTGAGCGTGTACGACAACACGGGAGGATGCTCGGTCGTCATATGGAACGAAGCATTAAGCGAGGAATATTCTTCTCTGTATCGTCTCATATACCGAGGACACTCTATAGAAATCTTTGCGTGTTGACCTGCACGATGCCTATGACCGCGAAGGTCGTAAAACAAGCTCAATAAATGTATGTTACGTTTGATTCCTATCCCTGTCCCGCATGGGGCCCCGCTACGGTCTTAAGGCCCTTAAAACGTTCTCGCCACCTACAAAATTTGTTAAATTCTGTTATTCAACTGTCGAAGCGACGTGTTTAGTTTATTAAACTGCGCACGGTTTCGATGTTTGAATGGCGTCAACTAACGGGAAGCGACTTTGTTGCGTGAGGGTGCGGTGATCATGCTGCGCAGCTATGACGTAAGGATGAACTTTTTGAACAGCAAGTACAAAGTTGATTTTGGAAATCTGAGAAGGTTCCCCATGGAACTGCACGTGCTGGACAAGAGGTTCCTCGGGAAGAAGTCCATCGAAGTCGTTTTTCCGGAGTTCCTCCGGACTGTTTCAGACATCTGCCTTTTGCCTCAGCCGTGCAACTCCTTTCCGGATATCCTGTGATAGTCTTAATTACACCCGCTTCGAGTGATCGCTAAACGTTTTCGTCTCACTTATAGCGCAAGAGTAAGCACACGCTATAAAGCGAACTTGCTAGAAGCAGAGACGTTTCCCGTGGCCGGAGTCGTGATGGGACTCGAGATATTATTGCATTAGGAGAGAAGGTCGGCGAGGGTCTCTTTGGTCTCGGCTTCTGTAAAATTGCTCTACGAGTAAGGGTTTAAAGGCTTACCGCTTTGGACCTAAAAACCTTTTTTTTTTGCAATATCCATGATGAGCGCCACGCAGGTCGGAAGATTTTATACGAGTCGGTGGGAGGAACTATACGATCCGAAATCCGACTTGCATTTGAACGTAGAAGTGTTCTTCAACAAGCAGGCGAGTATGACCCGGCTTGTTGGGTTTAACCTAGCTTTCTGCAATAACCGGCTAATGAAAAGTGCCCTTTCCGAACCTTATGTCAACGACTTCGCGGCCTTGGAAGTCGGAGGCGTAGCCGCTTTGACGTCTGTGTGTTTATGCTACAGGAAAGCTTCTAACATTAAAGAAAACATGGCGCACGTTACCAGCACTCAGTGCACGAAGGTACGTTGCGCCATGTATCCGTTATCATACTTTGCGCCAGCCTTCAGAAGGTCCCACTTAAGAAGGACCTTACCCTTTAGTCCTTTCGAAGACTCCTTACCGATGTTCAACGGCGACTAACGGTTTTTCTCAGATAACAGCTGTTGGCACGAGCCCGTAGACGTGCCGCATAAGAAATACCGCCCGCAATTCGCAAGGAGATGAGACAGATCAGGAGCAAAGCCAGGGAGCTTCGCTATCTGGAAGACTCGATTTGGCTGGGAGGAGCGCATCAGTTTGTTAACACGAACGTTTTGGGGATCTCTCGCAGCTTTTAAAGGGCTTGGCGTTTTGGGAAAACAAGAACTTGGTGTTCACCGGTCAGATCGTCCGGGTAGAGTTTTGCACGCCCGAGACGTAAGTTTACGGTTGATTCGCGCGGCAGGAGAAGGGTTCGTTAGCGTTTGCGGAAATCGTGGAATATACAGTCGCTATCGTTTCAGAACCTGTTGCAAAAGGCTTTTAGAAAGAAACGGCAAAATACAACAAACGGTGAGTCGCGTCGAGGGGAGATACCGTTGGATTAACCGTTGTCGCGGTCTTAATCGAGCGTTAAATTTTGGTCCGATGATTTTTTAGTGTAACCTTATCGCAAAAGCGCGTTTCTGGGATGCAATGAAAGAAGTCGTTCCCGTCTACGGCGTTACGTGTCCGCATTACCTCTCCCTGCCCATTAAGTTTGCGGAAAGTCGGCACAAACTTCTCCACGAGTCGCTGTGGTTTTCCCGGACGTACATCTACGAACTCAAATTTCAGCTCGATATGGCGGAAAACGAAGAGACGATTGATGAACACAAGTTTCCACTTGTTTTGCCATCTAGATTAGGATAGACCGTGTATTACGTGTATCGAAATCTTCTCCCCTCTAAGATTTCCAAGTCCTCCCCGCGGCTACTACCGCGTCGTCATCCTGCACCACGGCAAGAAGTTGGCAGCGTCCAGCTTTTTCCTGCCGATGATTTCGAGCCACCCGCCTGTTGTCCGGTTTCCGCGACATTCATGTTTTTAACCTTTTTAACCAGAGTAATATACAGGGTGAATAAAAAGTCTGTATCTTATGGTTTTTGCGTCTAAATGATGGCCGATATCAAAATTCTGCTAAT
>JAQGAE010006327.1:0-10241 GCA_034696685.1 Julus scandinavius
AAGCTCAGCGTGAAATCTTCCGCTAGCAGACAGAAATCCGAGCATTTTCGGTGCGTGGGGAATATGGCATGACAAGTCAAAAAATATTTTAGCAGACCATACGGGCGTGATTTTCCGCTCAGCGGAATAACACAATGGCACCAGTAAGCAAGCTCAGCGTGAAATCTTCCGCTAGCAGACAGAAATCCGAGCATTTTCGGTGCGTGGGGAATATGGCATGACAAGTTAAAAAATATTTTAGCAGACCATACGGGCGTGATTTTCCGCTCACCGGAAAGGCACGATAACACCAGTGCACATGATCAGTGTGAAATCTTCAGCTAGCAGACGAAAATCCGAGCATTCTATGTAGGTGCAGTGGGAATAGGACATGTCAAGTCATAAGATATTTTAGCAGACTTTATGGGCGTGGTTTTCCGCTCAGCGGAAAGGCACAACGGCACCAGTGCGCATCCGCAGTGTGAAATCTTCCGCTAGCAGACGGAAATCAGAATATTTTTATTATTTTGTGAATGGGGCATTAGTTTGGAGGGAGATACTGGGTCATACAATTTGTTATAGTGGGTACAAAAGATGTTGAAGGTGATATTTCACCTACCATTAATCTTGGGCATATGCACTTTAACCTCCTCCCCTACCACATGATGTTGACAGTAGGGTACTGAGCTAAATTAAATTGAGGATAGAACTTGTGCTTCACATAACTTGTCAGGGTCCATACATTGCTACATTCTGAATGACAGTGGCAGACTGGGTATAAAATATTATTTGCACGATACAAAGGAGGTCCACTCACAAATACTGCGTTTAATTTTAATAAGAAATAAGTGGATAAATGTTTCAATTAATTTTAATGCAAAATAAATGTAGTATTAAACTACTTAAAGATGGAATATTTGTCGCATATTGTGTAATGTTTAAAGTGACCCAACTTGCCATCGGGCAAGCTGACATCTTGGTAAGTCGGCCGCTCTATGCTGCAGGCTAGAAATAGGCAAAAATGGGGCTTGGCAGGGCCCTAAGCAATCCATTAGCAAAGAGCAGAAGAAGCCTGATCTTACAAGTGAAATTTGTTATCCCACAGAGTCGAAAGCCCTAAACGAGGGAGTCGGTCGCCAATCGCCTAACCTTAGTAAGTCCATTACATTTGAAGACATGAACGATTGTCAGCAGCACATCCAAGGAGGCCATTTATTGATTTATCCTGAGTATGACAGCGCAGCAACTGACAGCGAACACAGTGATATTGACGCCGATTATTATACTGAATCGGCTGCCCAACTACACGATCGATGTCCTGGCAATGGTATGAAATATTCATATTTTTATTTACTATTTTTACAATATGAAGCGTTGAAAAATTAAACTTATGAAAAGCACATGTGCTTTTTGAAAATATATTTTAAAAATTTTTTTAAAAAAATTAAAAAAAAACTAACCATTGTATTTTAATACCCTGGACACACTATGTACTTAAACTAGTTTTATACCCAGGACACACTATGAACTTAAACTAGTTTAAGTCTGCTAAACTAGATTACTTTAGGTAGTGTGTCCTTCCATAGTTAGCTAAACTCGTTTATTTCTCTGTTAAAACTCGGTTGGTGTAATTGTATGTCCATACATATACATTACGATACAATTACGGATATGGCCATGTATTGCCATACATCAACGGATATATCTGTTGGTAATGTACGTATATTTTAAGGAATATATAATTCGATAAAGTCCCCATTTTTTCCCATAAATGAGCATAAGACGCCAATATAAGGTTACGTTTCCACACAAATTTTGAAATATCATTTAAGGTACATAATATTGCCTATTTGCAGTAATTTTCCAACCGGGGATAGAAAGAATTTCAAGTTTATGACATCTGAGAAGTCATTTCATGAAACATGAATCCCATTTTAATTAACAATAGCAACTCTTTAAATGCAATGGCATTTAAAGATTTGCCAAAATTTGCCATATAATGATATGGCAAATTATTTAGTTTTATGAATAAAAACTTGCATGCTCATAATTAAGGGGATTCTTTAAAAATACTGATATTAGTTTCTTATTTCTTGCGATATTGCGTTAAACAGTAATTAAAATGTAAACCCAGGCTTGTGATCAATTCCATACATTCAAATATATGTTTAAAATCTTTACATGTACCAAAACATGAATGGTAAAACTATAATATAGTTACAATAATACAGATGCAATTTTAAATTTCATCTTATCATTCAGGAAATATAAACAGGCGAAATTATGTGTTTTTAACTAGATTTTAAATTTAAAATGTTACTTGTGTTTTTAGTTTGAAAACTCTTAAATTATTGAAAACCTTGATCGAAGGGACGATCTCAAAATCTTGAATTATGAACCTGGTCACGACTATCAGCAATATATAGTGAATTTGTGCCCTTTATCCACTTTAGAAAATTCTTAATAAATTCTACGATCTAATATGATGTCGACTGCTGTCCACATCTATTATAGATACCCTGAAATCTTATTCTCCAAATATCTGAAAAATACATCACCATTTATAGCTTAAGATTTAAAATGTCAAATGTATTAGGAGTTATTATGTAATGAAACATTGATTCACTCAATTTCTTTGACTGTATATAATAATTTATTTGAAAGATAAGATTTTATCAGTGAATTAATGAAAAAATGTGGGGTTTCTTTCAGTTCTTACACGTCGCATCACAACTTAAAAAAAAAAGATGAAACATATCAACTCGTGTTTTTTTTTTCAAAAATGAAAGTAGATAAAATCTTATAAACTAGACTTCAAACTGCAGTAAATAGCATAGTGTTATTCCGAGAAACGTTTTAAGTAGAATTCTTAAAATGTGTCGTCAATGCAAAAACTAGATTTATAACCTAATATAGTAAAAAACTTAATAACAAGGCGGTTGAATTTAATTATCTTTAACAAAATCAGACTAGGGCTCTAAATTATAGAGAAAAATGAAATAAACGTCAGACTTAAAGTTACATTTATAGCAAAATATATGCATGAAGTAAGTTTTCATAATTAATGAGAGGACATGTTTCCCTGTCGTGTTAAGACCCTCTACATACTTCTGCAATTAAACTGCAATTATATTTTTATTATTTTTTTCTGTTCCGATTTCTATCAATAGATGGCGCTGCATTACTTGCCAACTACTATCAGTGGCAGAATTAACAACGCCATCTTTGGACAAAAAATCAAACTTCAAAGAAAAATAAATTAATTTCGGTTGACTTTGGGGCCATTCAAAAAAGACCTTCTCTTCAAAAATGTATACCCCCTGTCCACATGGTGTCCATTTTAGCACAGACCCTCCCCTCATAGACGTCCATAATTTGATTGAAAAGTAGGGTGTCTCGGTAACAATTCCACGACATTTTTCCAGATTTTTAGGATTAATAGAAATTTCCTGATCTCGAAGGAAAATCCCAGCATAAAATTGGTGTTCCCAACAAATTTAGGCTTAATTCCCGAATTTCTCGTGGTTTTAAAAATTCAGGTATATTTGGGACTGGGGATATATTTCTTCTGGTGTCCATTTCCCATTTTAATGACCTTTAAAACTCAATTAAACAAAATCCAGAAACTGGCAAATGCCATCATTAGAGGATGTTCATAATTTCTCCCCCATCCCTCCTTGACCACATGGTGACCACAAGCCAGCAGACCCCCCTCGTCCCTGTACCACCCTCTTTAGGACGTCCTTTTTGAATAGCCCCTTAAGTTTCTTCTAAAATTTACTTTGCAAAATTTCTAAAATCTACTGCTTACCAAGGGTTTTATACAAATTATTAAAAAATGCAGCTTGATTGCAAATCAATAAAATGTTCATTTAAAATAAATACGTGGCATTCAGAAACTTCTGAATCATTAAAATAAGTCGATCAGCTGTCAATTTTGAAAATATTAAAATTATCTAACATCTTATTTTTCAATAAAAGAATCATGTCAAATTTTTAACGTATTTAATACCAAAGAACTCACGATCTTAAGAGTAAAATGTTGCAGAGTTTAAGCTTTTAAGAGATTTAGCGCATACCGATTATTTACGCTAGCTTTTCTGATTGCCAAACAGTATATATATCGCATTTATATTTCATGGTCGACTTAATATCGAATCTACGTAATATTTTTAAACGAAAAACAAGTCAAGCACTTAAGACCCAAGTAAATCACCTTAATAAATGAGCCTCCGCAAATAATTGGATAATACATAAACGAAAATATCTATTAGAGAGTTTCACATAATCCGTGAAGCTAATTGCATTTTGATGAAGCCAAATAGCAGTATAAAAATCATGCTGTGTTTTTATTTTATACTCACAAGGTGTAGCTAGTCACAAAAAATATCAATATTGAAACCAGTTTTTTTATTAAGCCTTGTGTAAATTAAAAAAATGTATTACACATGAAAACAGTTGTAAAAATTTATTTTCTACACTGTGAGTCATAAAAACGTAGAACCCAATAAAAAAATTACAACTTCGTGAAAAATGCTTCGATTTAAATGAAATTTGGCACTTACATAGAACAAAAGTGTAGGAACAAAATACTTGTTGCGGACATGCGACAAATGTCGGATTTTTTCATTTTTCAACAAGACTGTGGACCCGCTCACAGTGCTTGAGAAACAGTTGAACTGCTGCAAGCGGAAACGCTACAGTTCATCGAACCCAACCACTGGCCATCAAATAGTCCGGACTTGAATCCAGTGAACTACAACATTTGTGGAGTTGTCCAGGAAAAGGTTTACAAATCGAAGATTAATAATATCGAAGACTCGAAACTACGAATTAAGAAAACTTGGATTGAACTCGACCGGCTAATCGTCAATTCGACAATCAAAGAATGGCGCGTTTGACTCCGGGCTTGTGTAAAGGCCACCGAAAAATATTTTGAGCACATTTTATAATTCATTTTTGTTGCTACACTATTGTTCTATGTAAGTGCCAAATTTAGTTTAAATCGAAGCATTTTTCACGAATTTGTGATTTTTTTATTGAGTTCTACGTTTTTATGACTCACAGTGTACATGTTTTAGTAGTATCTAAAATCGTTATCACTGCATATTTAAACAAATACACTTCAGTTATAGTAATCTAAAATTATTACATATTTGTAATTTCAACTTAACATGAGCTTGTGTCGTTTTAATATAAATTAGTTCACGGTTGGATATCATTCTTTCCTATTGTCTTGACTATGAAAAATAAATTCAAAGATTTCAAAATCTAACAATGATACTGACAGTTACAGATTGTGAACCATCTAAGGTAGACTACCGCATTTAATTGAAAGACACGGGTATAATCAATAATGACTATAAAAGTATCTTACTTCAATCGATTTAAATATAGCAAGTGCATTATCTCTTAATTACAGTTGAAATCTGAGGAACTAGTTCACAAATTAGCTTATGTTCTGTGAATTTGAAGTTTGCACGACATTGCATATTGTATTCTTCACTTAGCTTTATTTTTGAAAGAGACTTAAACTTACTCATGAAATTCCGATGCTTTAAGTAATCAAACTTTATTTTTTCAGTTCCAGATTTGTTGTACCATGGTACAGATTCAAGCACATCCAATGATACGTCACCAGACAACGATAGGAGATTATCGAGGATAAGCAGAGGGAACATACATAATGAACAGCTAATAAACAGGTCTGTTTACAAATTTAAATAACTATTTTTGGCTTAGAAATTAAAATCACGATGCCAAAGTGATTTTGACTACTATGTTTTTTTAGATTTTGTTATAAGATTTCCAGCAAAAATGGTCGTTATGACTAAATGTTTTTGGTCATAAAGACGCCATAATGACTTAAAAACATGACCATAAAGTGACGTGAGAATATTTCTGCTCAATGGCGTATTTCGATAACAAAAGTAACATCTGTATGACCAAAATATGACAGAAAAATGTCCTTTTCAGCCAAAAATATTACCAAAATCATGCTAAATATTTCTGGCAAAAAATAAGTCCTGTAGTTTCAGTAAAGCTACAGATATATTTTTACTGTAATATGGTTAAAAAGATGACCATATAAAGTGACGTCTGAATGTTTCTGCTCAATAATATCTTTGGATCACAAAATTAACATCTGTATGAAAAAAATATGGCAGAAAAATTGCTTACTTTTGAAAAAAAATATGACCAAAACATGGTAAACAATTATTGGAAATACACAAATTCGGTGTGTCTAAAATACTGATTGCCAAAGAACAAAGTTAACCCAATAACAACTATGATACCCTGATTAAACTTTTATATAAAAATATTTAAACTTTTTTATAACAAATATATAAAATTTAAAAAAAATACATAAGTGGGAAAAAAAAGTTTAATTGCATTTTTTGTTAAATTAATGTATATTTCTTAAGTAATTGCAGTGCACATACAGTATATTGTACATAATATTTAAATTATACTAAAATTACAGATTTTTATAATCAAACTTCTAGATTATATATAGTATAAATATAATGATGGGCTCATTTGTCATCGGGCAAGCATTTTATTCAACCCACATTTCATTATTTTAAAGAATTTACTAATATACATGTCTTGAAGCTGAATAACCTGAATATGACAAATGTAGATAAGGTTTCATGGCATGACATGTCCAAAAATAAACCAAACGAGCTACTATTATACAGAACATGCCTAAAACTTAAGCATTAACGATGGCTGAGAATTTCAAAATGCAGTGGCTGTAGAGTATAACAAATCTTGAATGAAATTGTGTAACATAACTTTCATCTCAAATAACAAATTACGTTTCGATGTTATTTTCCCTTTTGCTATGAGCATTTCCTATACATAACAGTAGTTTTGTATGGCCTGGATGCCTTTTGATGAATTGCTACAGAGTAGAGGAAAGATGTATCAGCCAAGAAAAAAAATCCAATATGATTTATTTTGCAACATCCTGTATAGTGGTTTCCTATTTAAACCCTCCATCGCATTTTTCAACGTTTTGTTGGAATTCAAGAAATCTACAGACGTTTTCTACGAGTAAACACCAATGAACCACATTTGGGCAGATAACAAAACCAAACATAACAAATTTGTTTAAGAGTACCAGGGTGGAAAATTATAAAAGACCATGCTGCAATATGGCATATTGTGTGTGATAAATGACAACTAAAAATTCCAAATACATTAGAAAATATGCATGACCATATACGGAAACCCAGAATGGAAAAATGATAAATGAGTCATGTATGGACATGTACGAGATATGGAGAGGTAGGGACATATATGCTATGAATGATGTATAAGTCCATAAATGCTCAAATTTCTGATTTTTCCAAATATGGTACTTTCCATATGTGCCCATATATGGGACATTAATAATTCCACCCAGTTAGGATTCATTCGCATACATTCCACAGATTAATACGCCATTGTAGTATTATATGTGATCTGTCACATACTGTATAAACATGATTATCAAAAGTTAGGAAACAATGCTAGAATGTTTTATTTAAAAATTCACGTTATTTCTTACGTAAAAACATTAAATAATTAACTTGACAAAGCACACAATTGATATCATACACATGTAGATTTCTATTTCTGGGTACGTAAACTACAAATACAGCCTTGAAACAAGGAAAGCACATTTTTACATGGATCTCACGATTTTTAAAATAATATTTCTGTTGAATCTACTTTGATTAAGATTACCTATGAAAAATGTAGATCTTGGCATTTTCATCATGCTGTATGAATAATTTAGCACTTGGAAATGGATCAAAACAAGCAGCGTAATTCCTTTCTTATGGATGGTCCAAAGGACGTATAAATACATTGCTTTTTTCAAAAATAGAAAGCACATAGTGTATGTTTAGAGAATTGTTTTATGCAATATATCTGCTACCACTCTACCATGTCTTGAACTTTAAAAATGACATGCAAAGGGTTGTAATTAATGAAGTAGAATCAAGCTGGGCAGAGGTAACCTCTTGTGTACCCCAGGGTAGCTATTGGGCCCTTACTTTTTCTCTTATTCATAAACGACCTTCCACAGTCACTTTCTAGTTATACAAAACTTATTTGCGGGCGATTCCAATGTAAATGGCGAGGTAAAATGAGGCAGAGGTTTCTCAATAAAGAGCTATCTGGTCGCACTGGCTTCATGGTGTGATGAATGGCAGTTGAAGTTAAATAAGGGGAAATGCATAGTGGTGCGTTTCTCTGGTAAACGAAATACAGTGGAACCTCGCTTAACGAGCACCTCACCTCGCAAAACGAGTAATTCGCATAACGAGCAATATAAATTGTACAAAAAATTACTCGCTTAACGAGCGACGTTTCGCATAACGAGTGACGTGGATAGGGAAATCCGCTAAACATTTATTCAATGATAATGTGGTTTCGCATTTTTACCAAATTTTGAAGCATCAGCAAAAACAAAAGTCTCTAGACAGCTTTCTAGAAAACGAAATTAGGTATGAATGTATTTAGCTATGAATATATGTATTTTTCTTTGAATAAATGTTACGCAACGTTTTTTTAGTATTTTTTAAAAAAATTTCAATTTTTGATTATTTTTTCGACATGGAACGCATTATCGTATTTTACATCAATTTATATAGTGAAAATTGTTTCGCTTAACTAGTGTTTCGCTTTACGAGTAAGTCTCCGGAATGAATTATACCTGTTATGCGAGGTTCCACTGTACACCTATACCTCGCTATACAGCCTCTATTTATACGGCCTTTCGCTATAACGACCTTTTCTAATTATGGCACTTTTTCGATTTACGGCCCACAATGTTTCGTTATACGGCCAAAAAAAAATGCTCTAATTAAATAAAGTGGTTAAAAATGTGATAAATTACCCCAATTTGTACAAACAAGGTCGGATTTGGTTAACAATAAAACAATTTATGGGTTTCACTTCGCTTAAGAAGGGAAAAAATGAAAATCACAATGCAGAAAGAATACGGTCATTTTTTCCGGAACGTATCTAGGCTGTAAAGCGAGGTATGGGTGTACATGCCAAACTGAGTACTTTCGCCATTAATTAGCCATGCCCATACAGAACTGTTTCTGGAATATATACATATCTCTCTGTTTAGAATATAAAATTAATATTACTGTAACCTGAAATTATATTTGAGCAAAGTCAAGCCAAGATCCAATTTGCTGATCTAATGCTAAAGAGATTTAAACTTTTCACTGAAACTGACATGATTTCGGTTGTTTGTTCTGAATATATAAATCATAAATGTTAAAAGCTTTAACTTTGGTATTTTCTGTTTTACATCTAGCGTGACAAGGTAATCAGTCATTGTAATGGAAAATTTATGTAATACTTCGTAGAATAAATATGATCATTTGTTGGGAGAAATTTATGATATAAATACACGGAAATCGTATATAATAAAACACGGTATAGTGGGTTTCAAAGATAAAAAGTGTAACGGAAATACGTGAATGTTGACTTAAAAAGCTTTCTCGTATCAGGCACACATGAAAGGTAGATTTAATATATAATAATAATTTTCATTATAATCATTAGTTAATGAAGGGGGCATTTTTAGATAAAAAAATCTGACTAGGTAATTTGTGAATATAGTGTATATTCAAACATTTAATTGCTCGAAAATTACCGGAAGTGGAGTATCTAAATTTAGATCTTCCAAACTCTCATGTCGACAAATTACACTGGAGGTGGTTGTCATGAATAATTAATTTGTTTACTGATCTGGCTAAATGTTAGATTCTTTAGACACCCACAGTGTAATTCAGTGCTATTAACTTAATACCAGGAAAATACCTAATCTTAAAATCAAGACATCCACTGCCACTTTTTAGAAATATAAATTTAAAGAGCATAAACTGAGCAGAAAATACCGGAAATGTTATAGTTGAAAATATTTTTTTATGGGAAATGCGTATGGCTTATTAATAAAAGAAATGAGTTTTATTTAACTTGGAAATAATTTCAGTATCACAGCAATCCCTGTATATATTGGTTGGAACACAACCAATTTTATATAACTACCTCCTTCTTTTTATATACATTACAATCAATCATCTTCAATATAATCTTATTGTCTTGATTTGTCATCATGTATTATTGTCAAGGTGATAATTGAAAAAAGCTTTCATCAGATATGGCTTGTTAAGAGAGTTACCCAGGTGGAGAAATTTTGAATTCATGGAACGAACTGCACCTGGTGTTAGAGTAACGAAAAAGAAACAGGT
>JAQGAE010006328.1:0-10239 GCA_034696685.1 Julus scandinavius
GCAATGCTTTTCCTAGTTAACTCACGGTTAACCTTAGGTTTAGCTTAACCTTTATTGGTGCAACCAGCCCTTAGTGATAACATTATGGCATATGGTTTAATTTTCAAAAAGCTATTCCTCCCCACTGTAATTCTATAGAAGGCCTGAATTTATAGCTCAACCACAAGCTGGGAACTCCCTGCCCTTCAGCACCAAGACCCAAGAGCATACAAACCACGTTATTACTGACATATAACAGGTAGACCAAGGATAACTCAAATACAAACAAATACACGTGGGTGTTTCAATTAAAAGCAAATCCACAACTTCATCCTACAATTAGGGCCCTACTTCTACATTAGGTTGCACGAAATTCATTACAAGCACTTTGAAATAATAAAAGCTCTAGCTATGCATGCCTTCTATACGTGCACTTGCCCATCCGGAAATGCTCATTATGAACGTTCTATGCAGTCTTTAATCAATATAGCCCATCAGAATCCACACCCCGCGCACGACTGCTGTGCCATTTCAGCCTTTTGCAATGATTAGCATATACATTTTATGGCATTACGTCTCATTCGCCCGTAGGTGGAGCCCCCCCCCCCCCCCTACAATTTAATATCGCATCCTTATTGGGGGAAACGGCACAATCCCCTTTTGGGAATTCAAACAGCGGTTTTAAAAACGTATACCCTTCCCTAAGATATATTATTCAAGTCTCGAAAATAAACGCTATAATACAACGGTAGCGTCATATATACGGGGGGGCCTTCTTTTTTTATGAGAATATCATCATACAGCCCATAAATGTTTTCCCCTTTTCTGGAACAGTGGCAACACACCCCCGCTACTTCAAACCCCCCCTTTTGCTGACTAGGTGCTCAGGCGCATGCGCAAACTGGCGGATGGGGACTTCCAATGATGTCAATTTAATTTCCGCTGAAAAGGCGTATACCGAGTGAATCAGTCACCGTCAGAACCAAAACAAACCTATTAAAAATGATAAATTGAGGGGGGAAAAAATTCATGTACCGCATTTTTGTCGAATCAAGTGAAATTTCACAATTTACAATTTTTTGAAATGAATCCCATTCCATGCACGAGCTATTTATTTTATTCATATTCTTTGGACCACCAGAAATAAATATCGAAAAACAACATTTGAATTACTATTATTCACAACATCATTTGCAGTTAACAAATAAAGTTTTCCATTGTTATGGCCTGCATGCTCGTGGCATCAAGTGTTTGAATCGCTATTGGTTGAATATGATATTAAATTGCAGTGTTGTCGAGACATTGGAACCAAGAAAGTAATGAGGCTATTGCTTTCCTCAGACAACAACGAACGTTATGTAAGCTATTACTAAAAATTAGGCTAAGAAAAAAAAAACGGCCTATATCATGGTCATCGTTCCCCATACCCTATTGGTAAATTTCCATTGTATATAGACAGCAAAAAAATGTATCGTTTATTCTATTGATTTACTTTTGATTCACTTAAAAGTAGATTTCATCTGCAAAATACATCTGAACCATTGTATGTCACTTAAAAAAACTTATTCCACAATAACATAAAATTGTTAAGTTGCATTCACATTGACAAAAAACAGTGATTTGCCGAGGGTGCGTTTACAGCTATTGTGTAGTACAAAAGAAATGTTTGAAACTGACCATCACGAAGACTACTGGCTCCCCCACCTCGTTATCATCACAAATTTATGGTCCTGGATAAGCTATTTTTGTCTGGGGAAATGTTTTCAGTTTTACCCTCACTCGTTTTTCATTATCAATATGTCAATGCTGTACACCAGATTCTGAATCAGAATAAGGAGAGGGGGAGTCACGTGTCGTTTTCCAGGAGGCCTAGTTACATAACCATCATTATCGTTTGCAGATTTATAGGAGATTTGGTCAAATGTTTTGAATTTCAAGCAATATCCATCGATGATAGCATCGCTAGAATGGGGTTGCTTGGCAATGACCTATCAGCAGCAATCCTGGTGGAGTTTCTTGATTACCGGAATGGATTTTTCGAAGAGGAAAATTGCATTTAAGACCCACCAAAGCTGTTGTTCCACCAATAGGATTTAGAGTCGCATCTGCACTGAAGCAATATGGATACGAAATTTCACCATCATATGGCCAAGTTTGTACAAACATCTGGCCACCTTTGAAAATTCAAAGAAATTAAGCTTCATAGAATTCAGGAATGCATATATATATCATCAATAAAATTGTCAAAAAAAAAAAAAAAAAACTTACACGAGTTAATTTCTGACAAGGAAGGGAAGGGGGTGAGACCTTGTACGACTTCCTTTCAAATTAAAATTCAATGGCTATAGGCTTGGAAAAATTACCGGAAGGTTTGCACTCGAAATTCACTTGTATCTAATGTCAGGTTTTTTTCCCCTTCGAAAGGTTTAAATGAGCAGTCGCAGTTATCCAAGCGGGCTTCCTGATAATTCAACATCACTGTTTTATATTTATTGTCGGTCTTGTATTCAGCCATACAACTTTGTATCCTTAGCTTTGTATCAGTTATTTCAAATTAGCGTAGGCCCGGGGTCTACACACCCAGAGCAGGTCTACAGAATCGTGATAAAATATAACCTGCATATGTTGTGCATGATAAAGTTTGTGAAAAAAAATACATTAAGAGTTGCAGGTATTTGGTCAAGCCTTGGGTTGAGCCGAATTATCAGAATAGTGATTACACGGTGGGGGTATATAAGTTGTATAGGGTATTGGGGTGACTATTTTGATGATATCATTATACCACCACCCTGATAAATGACTCAAAACTGGGTGTAAATACACTGGATAAAGTGTTTTGTATTTATCTTGCACCTATAATGCTATATTGGACTTTAAATTTTTCACTGGATTACTTACTGGATGACAATTGACAGTCAGAGGATGATGATAAGCATTATGGATAACTACTTTTAAAATTATGAGGACAGTGATTTAACAGATGAGCAGTCATTTGTATATTTATCTGACAAACTGCACCTTCGGATTTCAAACCAACCAGTGCGAAGACTTCGCCTACGTAACCGTATATGAAGTAGGCCTATATCTGCTTAAATAATCACTACATTTTTTTCTTCAAAAACAATTACGGCAATAAAACAATAAATAAACATATACGCACTAATTTCAGTAATTGCATACACAGGTAAACTCGTTACCTTCAACATGGAATTCATGTAACAGTGAACACACTATATATTGCCACTGGAAGATTGCCAAAGTCAGATACTAACGCGAAACAGTGGAACCTCGGTTTACGAACGTCTCAGTAAACGAACACCACATGTTGTTTCGCTTTACGAACGATGCTTCAGTTTACGAACACATTTTTCTGTACCACCAATCAAAGGTCCGAGTTTCTTAAATTGTTTTACAAGTTCCAGCAGAACATCTTTGTTATGGATAAGTTTTACTAAATACAAGAAACATCAAAAATGTTTTAGAATTTCCAAGTATTTAAATTAAAATCGATGTAAGTTTCAAGGATATAGCCTACACTGCGAATGGATGAAAATCCATTCATGACGTCGTTTTGAGACAAATCATATAATTAACAACAAAATACAAATTTTCCTAATGGAAACAATGTTTGTTAAAGTTAATTTCTTAAACAGAATCTGCAAATGAACTTGATTTAACGCAACGTCAGCATGACGACACCACGTGGATGTCTTCATTTCCTATAATATTGGAAATCATGGATGTATATATTAAGCTGCATTCTTCTAATATTACTGTTATATTTATTTCCTCTGTATTATTTCCACACATAAATTGTCATTGTGCCCATTATTCCACAATCAGTAATTATAGTGTTATTTCAAGGTTTCAACCGTCACATGAGGTTTGAAAACATGAACTACATTTACGACACAAGTAAACAAATGTGTGTGAGCTTTGGCAACAACTGATAAATATTTGGTGGAGATGTGGTCACAGGTCACAACTTCGGTGAAGTTGTGCGTAAATTAGTTCGCCAATTTCCAAGGTGATAATAGAAGGTACAGGTAGACCTAGTTTAATCCATTAGTAGGCCATTCACCCAAAATCTCTCAGCATTAAAATCCCATTCAAACAAGCAAACACAATGGTGATAGTTTGTAATCTATAGTCTTTGTAAATGGCTAATCAACATGTGAGCTAAGAGGCATTAAATACCTCGGTTTTGCTATGCTGTATACAATAAATACATCCGGTGGACCCATTTTTACTTTGTATTGCAAAAGCTCACCACTTTTTGTTGTTGGTTTTGTTTTAGCTTATATTGTCAACTGGAAAAAATTGTTGAAATGTTAGTGTATTGTAAAAGCGCGCTTGCAGTCCTGTCACTAATTGATACATTATCATATTACATTTAAATTGTAATATAGAATTTTTTCTTGATTAAACATTGTGGTTGCACCTTGGCACAAATCGTGCATCTTACTTCAAAACCAGTCTTTATATGGAAACCAAATAATGGATTTCCATGAGTGAATTTACAGTGAACATGCATGGCACTATAGAATCGACTCCCCAGACACTATCCCTTAAAAACATGTTTAAATATTTTTAAACGAAAATGTGTACTGAGATTGGGGTGATAGCAGGCTCAAGGCAACAAATAAGTTCAACAAATTGGGTGTGTCCGGTATAGGTCAAGTACCATTAAAGTGGTTTCGAATCAAATCCATACGGCAACTTAGGAATAATTTTGTGGTGTACACATACACCTGTCAACAGTGAACTACTGTAGAGGCCAATAGCACTGCTGAGAGTTGAACATATTTAGTTCAATTCGACTCAGTGCTCAAACCAGAAATCTAGCTAGCCAGTTTGTCCAGTTCATGGATATTTTTCAGCAAATTCCATTCCAAATTTAAATGACAATTACAATAACAATTCGTTTGCAATTAATTGTACATGCCAGACAAGTTAACGGACAGTTCTACTGCGCATGTGCAGTCAACTATGGCGCCACCTATCGTTTAAATGGGGAAGCGTTTTAACACCCCGTGAAGGGGCCTCCATTTTCCGGACAAACACAGAACAGACAAAAGTAGAAAGGAAGCCTACTTTTTGCGTTGTGTGTGATGGGCGGAGCTACAAACATAAAGGGGCGGCACATCACTATGCGCATGCGCGTGGCACCAAAACGCACACAAGTCAGGAGCTGTCATTATTACTGCATGTCCAAGGCAGTAAATTTAACTAGGATATACACTTTGATGGATTATTGCGCAGTAATGGATCTTGTATTGGGCTCACTCATAGACCTGGTTTTATAAGATTTACCAAGCGGACAGGGTAAACAGCTAATCTAGTTCATTTACTTGAAATGAGTACGACTAGCATGATGGAACATTTATTCCAGTTTTGTAAACAGGTATTTCCTCAGTGATAACAACATGAAATGACTGCTTGGTGAATTAAAAAATACAGTCAATTGGGGAATACACATTTTGTGCTTTTAGTCTATTAGTTCATTAGTGGCATTTTAAGTTAGTTAACCCTTAAAGTTCGTAAACATAAATATGATAAACGTGTTAGGGATCTCCCATTTTTATAAATAACATGTCATTGCCTCTATCTGGTCCTATCACAGATCTCACGCGCCCTTGATATATTACAGTATATCAGCACGAACTCTTATAAGCTCAGATAAACATTATGTTGTACGTTTAGAATCCATATGCATACTAAAATTTAAGGCTGGGTTAGTAATAGGTCAATAGCATATGCAGATTGCAAAGATGGCATCCTAGACGACAGTAGCACGTGTATATTCCTGTTTTGTTATTTCGTCACACTTCCTTTGCACTTATCAAAAATAGCTAGAGAACCATGGCTCCGAGTAACCTATGCTGCAGTATCATTTACTTAAATCAAATATTGACAAGGAAAGTTATTGCAATTTAATATCATCAAAACGCGTCAATTCCATCACGCCCAACTTCACTGTCATCTGTAGTTGATAATGAGATCACAGTCCCATGTTAAACAAACACCATGTATAAAACAAGGATTGCAAACAGCAAAAAAAGCATCCAATAATGCATTGAAACCATAACTAGACACTTAAATAAAAACTAAAAAAAAATAAAAAAAATAAATAAAAAAAAACGACCAAGATAAAAAGGAGACCAGTAAACTTTTTATAGGCCTACGTATTGAAAGTAGGTTTACTTATTTTACGACATATTGAAAGTAAGGTCTGATAATTTTTTTCAATTACTGTTTTAATGAACAGCAGCATATCTTTATTAGGTACGTCAATTTCTACAAGCTGTTCGATTCTATAGTAATTTTAAAGTGACTAGTACTAACTCTATATGCTTTGTTATTCACCGAATTGGTACTTTAGGTTCTTCTTTTTCCCTTAAATAATGTAGATATAGTTTCCTGGGAGGAAAATGATATGTGTGTGGTCTATTTAACGACATTCGAGGCAGTTAGGGACTGACTCGTTCTGATGTTAACTCATCCTATTGCTCCAATAAAAAGTATCAGTTGTTTTTTAGAGAAGCATGGTAGCTAAGCAGGCCAAAGTAAAGCCTATAAAAATACAGTGGAACCTCGGTTTACGAACTTAATCCGTTCCTTGACCCTGTTCGTAAACCGAAAAGTTCGTAATCCGAATCAATTTTTCCCATTACAATTAATGTAAATCCAAATAATGCATTCTTTGTCCTAGAATTTTTTTAACATATTCTGGCTTTATGTGTGGAAATAATACAGAAAGAAAATAAATATAACAGTAATATTAGAAGAAAGCAGTTCAATATATACATCTATGATTTCCAACATAATAGGAAATAAAGTCGTAAACCCACGTGGTGTCGTCATGCTGAAGTTGCTGTGAATCAAGTTCATTTGCAGATTCAGTTTAAGAAATTTACTTTAACAAACATTGTTTCCATTAGGAAAACTTGTATTATTACACTCTATTCTGTTGTTAATTATATGATTTGTCTCAAATCGACGTCATCAATGAATTTTCATCCATTGCATCTGCAATTGGCGTGAATAAAACAAGAGACGAACTTTTGCCATATTTGCAATGTAGGCTATATCCTTGAAACTAATATCGATTTTAATTAGAATCCTTGGAAATTATAACACATTTTTGATGTTATCCGTATTTAGTAAAACTTATTAGTAACAAAGATGGTCTGCTGAAACTAGTAAAACAATTACAGAAACTCGGACCTTTGATTGGTGGTTCAGAAAAATGTGTTCGTAAACTGAAGCATCGTTCGTAAAGCGAAACAACATGTGATGTTCGTAAACCGAGGTTCCACTGTATTTGAAATTGTAACGGTTTCAACTATAGTTTATTCACAAATTGTCTAAAATTATGAACTACTATCACAACTGACCTCGAGCCAGAAACTGAGACTACATTGATCAACGTCTGAAACAACATTGAAACAATTGAAACGTAGGATTGCGAAGGCATTGTTGTGTCTAATTGTTATAGAATTGTATTACAATAATCTGCAGAGCCCATAGTCATCCTTGCCCATGCCAATCTTATTGGCCGCAATAAATTCAACTAAGGCTTATACTGGCTTTATACATTCATCAAGGAAGGAAAACTCCAATGTTATATCTAAAAGTATATTCTCTGACATTAAGAAAAGACATTTATTGTATCCAAGACATTGCCTCTGTTATTTATAATACATTTTAGGCATATCTCGAAAGTGCAATAACGACGAGCAGTGGCGTGACAAATTGCACAAGCAGGTAACTTGTCCATAACAATAGGCTCACACTTCCATGGATTCGTTCAAATGTCTACTTTAAACACGATTATAATCTGCTTGAAAAAGTATGCCCAATTAAAGTCCACAGGAAACTGGAAGTATTGCCTGTTTTGAGGCTAGACACTGGAAATCCCAAACAATTTCATGAATTCAGGGCGGATTGACCAACAAAAAAGCACACAAAAATCATTTATTTCAAAAACTATACTGCTAATTAAGTTTTCTAACCCAGTAACCACAAAAAGTATAATATTATCACTACAGAATATGAAGTATGAAAGAATAAGTAATTAGTGGAGTTTCTGCAATTAGTCACTTAATTAGGCCTTAAAAACTTAATCATCGCCACACCTGTGAACGAATTCTTAATTTAACATTTATCAACCTGATGACCACAACATGCTGCAAATAATATACCCACAACTTTTTTTTTTGTTGTAATTTGTCAGGAACAACATTGAAACTTTTACTGGAGAAATAGGGTACTACCTTTAAAGGTAAAAATATCATAGCTGTTGAAATGTGTGAAAAACCGGTCCATGTATGAGGTGCTCGTCCTACGCTTTTTTTTAACTGTATCAATCGCAAAACGTTTATTTAGGCTACTATACAAGTCCACTGTACTTGCTAATCAAATAAGTATTTATAGGAAAAAGTCAAAAAATCTTTCATGTTTCTTTTTTTCTCATAGTTATTTATCAAGATGAATGAAGTTCAGTTGATAGACAAGGTCTATGTAGCATACATTTTAACGTTTTGGATTTCTATTTATAACAACTCCAAAAAAATTGTAACTCAAAAGTTTCGTTTTTCTGATAGAATTTTTTGTCATCATGAAGTAAAAGAAGCAATAGGGAGAGATGAGTTTGAAATATGCAATGTTTACATTTATCAACCTCTACAAGGTTTTGGGACCTCCTCGAAGATTATTTTGGAGTTAACCTACCCACACAAACGCATATTAGAACAGTTTAAAAGCTTCTTATAGTGGTGTCCAAAGTTGATTTAATGTTATGTGCCATCTTTAGTTTAATTTTGAAAATTCCACGAGCATTTTTCAGAAAGAATTTGTTAAACTTCAGAATAGAGATTGTCCGATATCCAAAAAGTTATTATCTCGTGTTGTTTACATACTTCATATTGGTCCTAAGACCACGTTTTTATTGTCAATGAGTAAAAGAATTCAGTCTAAATCCAATATTGATCATCATAAACAGATTATATCAATTTTATGCACACAAAAAAATGCAATACCTCAGTCATGTATTTGATATATATCATTGTACCGTATACATACATAAACATGTCCATCAATTGGTAATAATACTTGTAACACTATACCTTCTATGTAAACATTTAGGGCTTTTGGCTTCGATGACTGAATTACGTAGATTTACTTCTTGTATTTCATTTATTTGGCTAGTTTATAGTTTCATCAACATTCGTGAAAGAGCATTTAATCATGGAAACTGGAAAAGCAATAATGGAAATCCAAAACTAAGCACGCTATTGTTAAATTAAAAAACAAATCACTCGTAATCATAACTGACCAAGACTTTTTCATATAAGATAAACAAAGGATGGACATTACAACGATTGCATTACCTTATATAATAACATCGTTCAAATGTAAACGTATAATTGAAAGCAATGCGGAGGAATGTGGCTAAAAAATGTAATCCTTTCAAGCGTGAGGAAGATAGACCGGTTTTGTAAAAGAATATTTTACCAGGTTTCCCACATTTTGAGTCTTACGTCAAATATTTTCAAAAACGTAGGCCTATAGGCAAGCTCATGACAAATCCACACTTATGCGTTAATAGATGGAAAATAGAGGTGCTATGAACGCTGTGGATCGAGACATGCAGCAACTGAAAGCTATCATTCATCGAAAATTTGCACAAATGCTTTCCAACATGAATATTTAGGTAACCTTTGCAGAGTGCGAAAACGAAAACGCAGGTGAACACCCTCTACCACATTAACGACTAAGGACGCCTAATGGTCGCCTGCCAATA
Organism: Julus scandinavius; assembly: GCA_034696685.1. Classification (NCBI taxonomy): domain Eukaryota; kingdom Metazoa; phylum Arthropoda; class Diplopoda; order Julida; family Julidae; genus Julus; species Julus scandinavius. The sequence goes on from JAQGAE010006328.1 coordinate 9,785, forward strand.
AACAGAGAAATAACCATTTGAAACAATATATCGAGCATTCTCACCGTTAATTGCAGCTTGCGGTATCCTTAGCGCTTGTCATAATTCATTCCTACCCGGCACATATTCCAAAATTTGCGTCTTGTATATTAATTCGCACACAAAACACGGCAGACAGACGCAGCGAGCAATCCCCCTACAACGCCGATGAAAACATTTTTTTTTTCGCTTTCTGGTTCTCTGCTCTGCTGCTGCGAGGACACCTGGTGGTATTTTTACAATGATATTAAGCCTAGAAATGAAAATGAATGTGAATACGTCATAGGTAGAAGCGCCGTATTGTGCTTTCAGGTCTTTTGAGTCGTCGTTACTAATTGGGCACAGTTTTTGTCGCGAAAATTAAGGTGAATCACAACCCTATCACCTTCAATGGGTGAAATTTTAAAACACAATTACAGCCAAACAAAAAGAGATTA
>JAQGAE010006329.1:0-10237 GCA_034696685.1 Julus scandinavius
TTAATTTGGATTAGAGTATAGATTAATTTGGATTAGAGTATAGATTAATTTGGATTATATTATAGATTGATTTGGATTAGATTATAGATTAATTTGGATTAGATTATAGATTGCTTTGGATTAGATTATAAATGAATTTGGATTAGATTATATATGAATTTGTATTAGATTATAGATGAGTTTGTATTAGATTATAGATTTATGTGGATTAATTTGTAGATCAATTTGGATTAATTCATAAATTTGTATTCACTCTTTTTTATTATTTTTTTAGGAGGCGGTATGTATCGGATTGCACAACTTGAAAATCAAGGAGATACTATCGACTATCATTAATCGATATAAATTTAATTCCCAATCTTTATTAATTATATTTTAATTAAAAAACATAAAAATTCAAATGGATTATCCCGAAATCGTAATTATGAGGATCTAAGATAAAATTATGGCAAAATCGCAATGTTTTACATAAAAATTTTTCGCAGGAGGTTTTTTTTTGGTTTTCCAACTTAAAATATTTTATTTTACGGTCTTGTTTTTATTTTATTTTCCATATATTTTTTTTATAAAAAAATTTCAAAACTTTTATACAAAACTTTTAAAAACTTTTTAAAACATAATTTTTTCCAACTCGAAATTTGTATAAAAAATATATATATATATATATATATATAATATCCCCCTCAACTGCATGCCCTTTACCCCCCATTTTTAGCAAAAAAAATGTCCATGTTTTTATACGATTAATTCCCCCTCATTAGTGGCTGCCAAATATTTGCATGAAGGTTTAACTTATGTTCCCAAAATTTATCGGATTTTTATAGAACAGATTATCGAGGATGACCCTTTATCAAAAATACTGAAATGTTGAGGAGAAAAAGCTCCCTGATATTAAAATTGAGATATTTAAGTGACATCTAGCGGTTATCCGTTCTAAAAATCCGTTTTATTTTTATTTAACGAGTGGTAACACGAGTCAAATCAGCTTAAGTGTTCAATTCCCACCAGGATTTGTATATAAGTTGTGGTCACGAAATGAATTTTAATCTATATAGCTAAAAACCAATTTAAATCTAGCTACAAAAACCGATTTCAACCTAGCTAAAAGCAGATTTCAACCAATATTGCTGAAAAGTGATTTCAGCCTAACTTAAAACCGATTTAAATTTAGCTAAAAAACCGATTTCAATCTAGCTAAAAACCCATTTCAACCATTATAGCTGAAAACCGATTTCAACCAATATTTCTGAAAAGTGATTTCAGCCAAACTTAAAACCGATTTAAATTTAGCTAAAAAACCGATTTCAACCAAATTAGCTGAAAACCGATTTCAACCTAGCTAAAACCGATTTCAACTTAACTGAAAACTAATTTCAACCAATTTAGCTGAAACCGATTTCAATCGAGCTAAAAACAGTTTTATATCTAACTAAAAATCGATTTCAACTAATATAGCTGAAAACTAATTTTACATTATTGAAAACCAATTTCAACCAACTTGAAACCGAATTAAATCTAGCTAAAAATAGATTTCAACCAAAACCGATGAAAATTGCTTATAACCTAACTGAAAATCGATTTTAATCAACATAGCTGAAAAATGATTTCAACCTAGCTAAAAACCGATTTGAAAGCAGTTGAAATCCATTTCGTGACTGCATCTAAATTAACGTGATTAGCCTATATATTTGTTAATCGGCGCTTATTTAATTCCACCGCATCTTAATTGGCTTAATTAGACGTTAACGAAACAAATCCGCTTTTGTCGCTATTGTTAACTAGCCTCTTTTTTTTTTACAAATATCAGCTAACAAAAATCAGCTCTACGTGTTTTTTATAAGATGTTTTAGATAAAGTACGTTATAGAAAACCTATAGAAAATCATGTTTTTATTATTATTATTATTTTAATAATAATAATTATTAACACTTGATGAATTTTCTTCTTTTATTTTCATCATTCAATTAATCTCCTTTCCAACACAGGGAATCCCAACAAAAAAAGTAAGCAACATTATTAATGTTGGTGTCGTTTTTTTATACTTTACTTCGTGTTATATTTTCTTGGGTTTTTTTAAGGGTTTTTCTTTGACTTTTGCTTGGATTTCAATGACCTTTTATTTTTAAGACTACTATATACACGTATATAGTGGTCTTAATTATTCACGGGAATTCCCACTAATTACTAACTTTTATACGCTTTATATGTACGAATAAAATCGTTGAGATTTTTCAAATCAAAGTTAAGATAAACTTAAAAAAGTTTTCTTTGAAAAATAGCTGTTTTTATTATAAATCTAGTTGAAAAAGTTTGGAAATATAAAAGATTCCTGTTTTCTATAAACTTGGATATAAAATTTAAAAATTTAGGCAAAAATAACACAAGTTTTCAATGTTTAATCAGTCTTAAAGTTAAAAGGCTTAAAAAGGCTTAAATTTGAGGCTCATTAAAACGAGTTTATAAACTAATTTTAATGAGTTTTTAAGCTGGTACAAAACAATTGAACTTTTAAAGCCAAAAATAGTCTTACATGATATAAATTTCCATTATAACAACTTTTAACAAGTCTTAAAGTTAACAAGGCTTAAAAAAGGCTTAAAGTTAAAACTCTTTAAAACTAGCTGTAATGATCCCTAAAATTGGAGCAAAATATTATTGAACATATAAAACTGAGGCCAAGTTATTATCTTAACATTTTTTTGGAAAAATCTCTTGAAAATGTGCACGTTTTGAGACGCAGTTTGCTCGTTTTGCCAACCACTTTTCACCGTTCTATGTATTTATTCGTATATATATCTTTCTTCACTGCTCTAAGTGTTATTTTATGTTTTTATGTCCAAATACGGTTTAAATTCACCGTAGTTCATCGTTTCGTGTGAATCGTGACCAATATCCACTTTGTGTCCCCCCAAATTTATACCAACAATCATCCAAAAACACACTTGTCCACTCGATGGCGCCACATCCTGTTAGCCTAGCTTCAACAGATAGGGATTAACTGATTATTTTGTATTTTTTTTAAATACTTTGATATACAATCTGGTATTAATATCAAGTGATGAAACTGATATTTTTATCTTTTTTTATCCTATCCCTTGTTTTTGTCCGTTTTATTCCCTTTTTTATGCCTAAATGTGTCGACCACACACAAACCACAAACACACAGTGACGTGAAGGCAGCCAAGAAGTAAGTTTTTTAAATAAATACTCCTTCATAAACATTTGCATGAGGAGTTTTTTTCTTGAGTGCCAATCTTATTTTTTTAACTTTTTTATTTTTTTAATTTTTTAATTTTTATTTTTGGTGGTTGCGATACAAAACATGACAAGTTTTAATATTTTTTTATTTTTATTTTAACTTATTTTTGATTTGGTTTGATTTTTATATACATATAGCATGCCAACTATTTTTTTTTACATGGATGCTAATATTTTTTTACCCATTTTTGGTTTCTAAATACTACATGTTAGAGTTAGGAAATTTTGTAGATTTTTTTCTAATGCACTATATAGCTGCAGTCACGAAATGGATTTAATCCTAGCTGAAACCGGTTTTCAGCTAGGATGAACTTCATTTTGTGACTACAACTAATATGCTAAACACATTTTTTGGAAATTCAGAATAATAATATAAGATAGAGCATCTTGATTTTTTGATTTTTTTAGATTTATTAAAAATGTTTTCAAGCAATATCATAACAAAATACAGGAAAATAATACAAAAATATCAATTTTTTTAACTTATCTTTTTTTTCCCAAAAATTTCCCCAAATCCCATCTTACCAAATTTTGTGTTTATTCTTTGTTACCAACTCTTCTTCTAACGCATTTACGTATTATTTGTTTGTGTTTGTCAAATTTTATGTAATATCAAGAATGTGAATGTTGCCATCGCTTTTTTCGCACGATTTTTTTTGCGCTTTTATCACATTTCCTCCGTTTTTCTCCAGCACGAAATTTCCCAAATACCTTTTATGCAAATTTATTTTACAAAAATTTTAAACAAAAACTTAAAATTAATTTTCGAGCTTAAGACATATAAATTACTTTTTTATTTAATGATGTATTTTGCAATTCAAATTAAATACTTTTCACCTCTGATTTCATTTTTTATTTTGTTTTTGGTTGTTTTGGTTTTTGTTTTGGTTTTTGTTTTTGTTTTTTTTTTTAGTTTTTTTTTTTTAATATTTTTATTATTTTTGCAACGTATTATTTTTTCGAGAATTTGCGGAGTGGTTTTTGCTCTAATATCGTCTTTGGTGATTTTCATTTCTATACTGTATTTGTTGGGTTTTTTCTATAGTTTTAGCTTTTAAAGTTGAATTGGCATGATGTTGTACGTCATACGAGAAATCCAGTTTTTAATAACATAATAAAACATAAATTGGCTCGTATTGGACACCATAATCAGCCTTCCAAGGCTTTTATAATTTCAAATTTCAGTTTTAAAGTTTATCATGGTATATAACAAGTTTATAACTTCAAATCTCTTAAGTCTTAAATCTTAAGTCATATTTCTTAAGTGCAGTCTTAAGTGTCCACTACAGCTGCAAATGAATAGTGATTTAAAATAAAACTTAATAATAGTTGAGAATGTGTAATATATGAATTTTGTCGAAGGTATCGAGGCCTAGATCAAAAATTTGTAGATGTCAAAAACAAAATAAAGATATAATAGAGATCTTAGATGGATATTATAATAAAAAACTGTTTGAGAAATATTTTGCATAATATTTTGAGGAAAAAATATAAATATTAGTATAAAAATAATATATGGACATCTAGGTCTCGATACATCACTAATATAAAACGCATAAATAATTTCAAATTAACACAAATTACTACAGTGGATGCAACTTTTAACCAGCACTAAAATACAATAAAAGATTATTAGCTTCAGATCTCAAATATTAATTAATTAATCAAAAAATTTATTCAAATATTTTTTCTTATTATTTTACAATTTCTAAAAGAAAAGATATCATTTTTTTCAATTTGGCTACAAAATAAGCATCTGCAGCTAATAAATATGCTGCATTTTTGGTATATTATCAGCAAGTATTTTATCTTCATATAATTAAAATTCAGTTTCACATTACTTATAAATATTTAAAAACTACAATGATTCAAGTGCAATAAACAATGAAAACAAACAAAAATTGAAAAATTTCACTTGCCGAAAACCGATGAAAATGCAGCAATTTTTTTTTTGGATTGGAAATAAACAATTAACCGAAATTTGTTTATCCGATTAAACGCCTGACAAATGTGAATAAAAAACTCAAAATAATTTTATCCAAAATATGGATAGCACTAGTTTAATCTAACAAACCCTTTACCAGACCACCGCCACCAGTTGAGGAAGCCAAGAAGACCGAAGCCGAACTTCTCTTGGAGGCAAGTTGAGACAGAATTTTTGTTATATAATTTTTCAGATAAAACTATGAAAATCACTAAAATCTTCAAATTTTATTTTACAGGAGAAAATGAAAAAGAAGGCCGACGTCGAGGAAGATCAGTGGCGTGAGTACATCGACACTTGGCGCAAGCAGCGGGCAAAAGAGGAGGAGGAACTCAGAAAATTGAAGGAGAAACAGGTAACACAGTTCGATAATAAACTGGTTAGAAAATGCAAAAATCTTGTTATTAACAAATATTCTTATCTAAAAAAATGCATCCAGGGCAAGCGTAAGTCCCAACGAGAAGCCGAGGAAAAGAAAAGGTCCGAGGCCAAGCGACAAGAGGAGGAAGCCCGCGCTAAGGAAATGGCAAGTGTCCACTAACATTCACGAGTAACTCTGACAAATAAGCTTCGTTGAAGTAGGGGAGACCGGGGCACAGTGGGACAACGTCTGTATAAAATCAGGCTTTATCAGCAACCCAATGCTTTTGATTTGCAAAGAAGCTGTATGCAGCACTCTTTCATTAACAAAAATTTCTGCGATCTGACGCAAGTATAGAAGAAAATATTTTTGTTCTTGAAAATTAATTATTCAACTCGCAATTGGATTTTTATTCTAGGTGTAATTATAAAATATTAGTAATGCTGCGATATACCATTGACGAGTGTATCTATCCAGCTATAATTTCAAACTAAAGTTTATGTTAATTAGCCACGTGGTGGTCAGCTGTAAGGCCTTATTCAAATCAAATTGGTTATACGGGGGTACAGTGGACCACAACATTATGGGGTACAGTGGGACATGTCCCAGCATACCCCGATAACCCCCGATACCCTCATAACTTTAACTAAAAAACATGTTTAAATTTATGTTTTAAAGTAAAAATGGTTCACAATCACAGAAAAAACCACATTTGGACGAGTAAGCGGTGAAAATATGAAAACTGCTGTAATTACGGTTAATTTTAATCGTTTTTGGAATTTATACTTGAAATTTTAAATTGACGTGCTGAATTAAACACAATTAATCAATGTGGTGTTCTTTTTCTCGTAAAATGTGTCTTAATTTCGCGTAGACCACTGTACCCCATGCCCGTGTCCCACTGTGCCCCGGTATAGGGGCACAGTGAAACAGTCTGCGCAACCAACTTTAATCTTTTATAGCAAAAAAAAAACTAGTAGCTCTAAAACGATCACAAAATGCATACAGATCCTGAAGGCTTGTATATTACTGCGTTATTCTTTAAAAATGCTACGAGTTAAATATTTTTCCCAAAAAAAAATGAATTCTAAAAAGTGTACCCACTGTGCCCCGGTCTACGTTACACATTGTGACAATGCGAAATTCCCCTAAAATGATGGTTAGGTCAGGTGACATTTTACACGATTTCTTGGGTCCATTACCACTTTCGATCATTATTATATTTCACATATCTCTCAACTTTTGAGACATATTTCAAGATTAAGAGGGCTTCTGTTATAATTAATATCATTAATGTACAAATAAAATCACAGTTGATAAAATGAGAGCTTCAGATACAAAAATGATATCTGTGACCAAAAATACAAATCCTCAGTATGTACGAGTGATGGTTTCAAACCATTTCCGGTATGGACCGCTACGTTGTCCATCCGGTCAAGCGGCAGGTGAATAACATCGGTTGTATTTTACTGTAATCCAAATTAACAGGAAGCGAAACGTGAGAAGGAGATGGAAGAGAAGCGCAGGCGCCTGGAGGAGGCTGAAAAGCGTCGCCAAGCCATGCTGAACAAGTCTGCGCAACCAGTGGAGGCTGTCAAGCCCAACTTCGTCATCCAGAAGCGCACGGACGGTGGTCCAGGTGCCGCTCTCGGTGGATCCGCCATGGACAAGGTCAGTCACCGGAAACCAATGATTTCTGCCAACCTAACTTCAGCTAAATTCATTTGTTGAAATGTGTTACAGATGATGAACGTGGCTGCCGCTCGCGGTGACATGGGCAAGACCAAGGAGCAACTGCAGGAGGACAAGGCAATCGCCATGACCTTCCGTATCAAGCCTCTGGAAATCGAGGGTCTTGGACTGGACAAGCTGAAGGAGAAGGCCAAGGAGATGTGGGATACCATCATCAAGTTGGAAACCGAGAAATACGATCTGGAAGAAAGGCAGAAGAGACAAGAGTACGATGTGAGTTACCAGGACCCGCGCTACGGTATCGGAAGTCGCATTGTCCCGTTCAATGGCCAGATTTAGTTTAAGTCTTAAATACTGATGAGGACTCAGACTGGTCACCACCCTCAATATCGGTGGCACCTCTGATGATCTCTTCCATCCACATCACGGTTACGGTCATCGCTACGGTATCGGAAGTCGCATTGTCCCGTTCAATGGCCAGATATATCCAAACCTAGTTTAAGTCTTAGATACTGATGAGGACTCAGATTGGCCACCATCCTCAATATCGGTGGCACCTCTGAGGATCTCTGCCATCCACATCATCGTTACGGTCAATGCGGCAGTTCCGTATTGGTGTTACCTCCGAACGTATCGATTGTCCATTTTATCTGAAATTTTTTCTTCCAGCTTAAAGAGTTGAACGAACGTCAAAGACAGATCAACAGGAACAAGGCTCTGAAGAAGGGTCTTGACCCAGAGTAAGTTGTCCACCAAGCTCTTGACTTTCAGAATAAATGTTGTAGGGTCTCGTTAACAGTCTCTTTTTCCTTGTCCTTTCAGGGCACTTTCAGGCAGACATCCAGTAAGTCTCAAAGATTATGACAAATTCAACTGCCCTGAAAACTAAGTGGACACTAATCTTTTTCTTTTCACTTCCAGCCCAAGCTTCAGGTAGCCAGCAAATACGAACGTCGTATTGACCGCAGAAGTTACGGCGACAAGAAGCAGCTCTACGATGGCGTAAGTGCAACTTGCCAAGACACTTCCGTGATGTGGTGGTTTTACAGCCATGGATTAACAATTCATTTCCCCCCACACAGGGTTACGAGTCCACAATTGTCCAATCTAGCGAGAAGACCTGGAGCGATCGCCTGACGCAGTTCGAGGAGAAGAAGGGCCGCCTGCCCAAGTGGCTGGGTGAGCAACCAGGCAAGAAGAAGGGAGATCCCGAAGAGGAAGAGGAAGAAAAGAAGGATACCCATCACGAGGAGACCCACGACGAGGAGGAAGAAGAGGAAGTGGAAGAGGAAGAAGACGAAGAAGAAGATTGAACAGAATGAAATGGGTGAGGATCTTGCAGGTTCGCGGACACAAATCAGACGTGTCGCTTCCTACGAGTATGATGGAGAGCCAAGAGCTCTTACTCATGAAATACGAGCTCTTACTCAGGAAATTCATTAGACAGAGTTCAACTTGACATGTTCTTTTTTCAAAGTGGTTACATTGACTAGTGTACGCTTGGCCCTACGTGTCCAGAACCACTTCCGCTTTCTTCAGATCGGCTGTCGATGATGCAAAGCTCTGTGTCCATTGTATCCATAACTTCGATTTCAGACAATGGAACAAAATTCCATGGTCTGTGGGTCCAATGATTGGCCATGAATAGTAGCGGAACACGTGCCTCACTCTTCGTACAGCCCGGACCTTGTTCCGCGCCAACTTTTTTGATCCCTCATCTGAAATCTTAGTTTTGGGGCCAATGTTTTGGATCATCAACAGCCCTTCTGAAGAAAGTGGAGGTGGTTCTGAAGACAATGTGGACAGGGGTGGACTGGCGCTCAGGGAGACTGGTAGATTTCCCGGTGCACCCTCTCGGCACTTGTTCCTCTTGGTCCACGGTGGACCAAGTGCGATTAAGACTACGCCGATAAAGAATACATCAACCTGAACACTGACTAACATATTTCCAGAGTAATTTTCACTGGCTCTCGACTTTCCCTCGTAAAGAAAACCGACATTAATTTAGCCATTTTTTTTTCTGCAGGCAATCCTTGCTTCTCTCCTCGACGTTTCCTCCTATCATTTTCTTCTCCCTCGATTCTACTTCCTGCACCCATCTTGTTCTAACTGGCTCTAACACTACATTTCACAACCGGAAAAGTAAAAACTTTTGGACAAAAAAAAACACTACAAAAAAGATAAGCACGTTAGTCATAAAAAAAAGACGAAGAGGAACCATCACCACCACTCGGCAACGAACGGTCTGCGTGCAGCATCGGAATGGAGGGAACGCCAAACCTGTAAAAGCTCCGTCTGCAAACCGTAGTTTAATTTAAATATTACCGTACTATTTTTTGCTTACACTCGTTCTCACGTTTCTTCTCTTTTTTGATGAATTAAAAATTTGGGAACAGAGGAGGCATGCATCTGAATATACTTGTGTGTGAACAACAAACTAAACATCTAACAGAACGAAAAAAATAAAGAAAGTTTCTTTAATACTCTGATAGCCTTCAAATTTTATGACATCTTCATCGGTATTTATCGGTTAGACGGAGTATTGGTCCATCGAACACTTAGTGCAGCAGTTTGTTAGGGCCTTTTCCAAAGAAGCAAATGTGATCGATGGTTTATTTACGAGTACTTAATTCACACGTACGAATTCCTGACCAGATAAGTGTATAATCTCGATATATGACAGCCGTCCAATAAGAAAGGCAGCGTTCATCAACCTTTTTCGGAAAAAAAAATCAATTTTTGATCCTCCACCAAACTAACGCGGCATACCTCGAGACTCTTCGCGGCACACTAGTTGAAAAACACTGAAGACAACATCTTGAGTAACTGAATTTATTCAGAGATTACAGTAGAGCCCGCTTAAGACATTTACCCGTTTCAGAAGTATAATTTCACGGCGGTCGAGCGGGTTACATGATTGCCTCACGATTCTAAGATGCTGG